>CAXITT010000110.1:423892-456487 GCA_964033795.1 Lymnaea stagnalis | reverse complement strand
GACAGGCAATTCAGGCTCATACCAGCAAGAAGCCAGTATAGGAGCTGCTCATTCCTGCCCAAGACAATCAGGGACTGGAACAATCTTTCAAAAGGAACGGTTGAGGCGACAACACTAGACACATTTGTGTCTATTGACACAAGCCTTCAAACCCCTAGTGCATGATTTCCTCATCAACACCAGTAACAGAAACATTGCAAATCCCATCTACATGCATAGGAGCCAAAATGATCAATAAATTGATCGTGGGCCCTTAAGATATAGAAGAATAATAAATAAACACACACACACATACAAAAACACATTCATAAAAGTCCGTTTGAGAACAATCAATTGAACAGTCTGATACAAAATCTAAAACTCCTCAGAGATTGTTGGTTGTGGGAAGAGTATCCAAGGCCCATTCTTTGCGAGTACTTAAAATTTACTCAAACCGTGTTAGTGCGCCCGACCAGAACAACGTCATATCCTTCCGCCAGAGGATCAATTAATTGATCGATTCATCAAATCTGTAAATTACCCAATCTATCATACTGCCGCGTCTCTGGTAGTACCGGCTGGCTGGCTGGTACCGCCGACATTTCAGGGGCGGGGGTGAAAGGGACGGGGGTGAAAGGGGCGGAGGGTGAAAGGGGTGGAGGGTGAAAGGGGCGGAGGGTGAAAGGGGTGGAGGGTGAAAGGGGCGGAGGTTGAAGGGAAGGAGGGTGCAGGGCAGAGGGTCAAAGGATCTCGGGCGTTGAGGCGATGCGTGGGGAGGGGTCGGGTGACGGGGCTTTTTAACGAAGAAACACATATCAATCATTAAAGTAACTTTGTCATTGTAGGAACCATTAGGTGTGGGCATGGGCAAATGAACCATAGTCTCCCCTAAAGCCCCTTTTGGGGCAATGCAACATTTCTTACACTAAACCTCTTTTGGCCTCTAAGAGACTAGCAGAGTTCGGTCAGTAACTCTTGTCACTGGAATAGGGACGTTGTTACTTAATTTGGAACACGTAGCCCCATAGCGGGTGTCTACAGTAATGTCATAGCTTGAGATGTTACAGCCCCTTACAGTAATGACATTGCTTGAGATGTTACAGCCCCTTACAGTAATGACATTGCTTGAGATGTTACAGCCCCTTACAGTAATGACATTGCTTGAGATGTTACAGCCCTTTACAGTAATGTCATAGCTTGAGATGTTACAGCCCCTTACAGTAATGTCATAGCTTGAGATGTTACAGCCCCTTACAGTAATGACATTGCTTGAGATGTTACAGCCCCTTACAGTAATGTCATAGCTTGAGATGTTACAGCCCCTTACAGTAATGACATTGCTTGAGATGTTACAGCCCCTTACAGTAATGACATTGCTTGAGATGTTACAGCCCCTTACAGTAATGACATTGCTTGAGATGTTACAGGTTGCTGTGACAGCGTACCGTGACAGTTTGTTTTGGCAGGTTGCTGTGACAGCGAAACGTGACAGTTAGCCTTGGCAGATTGCTGTGACAGCGAAACGTGACAGTTAGCCTTGGCAGATTGCTGTGACAGCGAAACGTGACAGTTAGCCTTGACTATCCCACGTGACAGAGGTCTAGTACTATTCTTTATCTGGAGTGTCTGACTACCGGAACTGGCGAGCCGTTGGCCGAGAGAAAGACATCGGAAATGAAAACCAGGCGATGGAAATATCCTGGAGTGAGCATGGTGGACTTGTCCAGAGAGGAGTGAGTCGACGGCTGGCTTGCTTAATTGAATTATTGATGGCACGGCTGGCTTTTCATGCTTCATTAGGCACCGTGGAGCAGAAGGCGATGGAAGTGAATGATTGGAATTGAAGATGGGAGGTGGGGCTCGGAGTGTGGGGGAAGGGGTTGAGGAATAGAATTTGTGCTTCCAGTGTTTAGATGGGAGTGTTTGAGAAAAGTTGATAGAGAAGAAATGGGATGAACGCTTTAACAAATGGAAGATGTGTGTAAGAGATCAATAAATAAGCAATTATCATTACACCACCTGACACACCCAACTACCCATCTCTCACCACCAAACACACCCAACTACACATCTCTCACCACCTGACACACCCAACTACCCATCTCTCACCACCAAACACACCCAACTACACATCTCTCACCACCTGACACACCCAACTACCCATCTCTCACCACCAGACACACCCAACTACACATCTCTCACCACCTGACACACCCAACTACACATCTCTCACCACCTGACACACCCAACTACACATCTCTCACCACCTGACACACCCAACTACACATCTCTCACCACCTGACACATCCAACTACACATCTCTCACCACCTGAAACACCCAACTACACATCTCTCTACACCTGACACACCCAACTACACTTATCTCAGATCTAGCACATCTAACTACACCTTTCTCACCACCAGACACGCCAAACTACACATCCTTCACCATATAGCCTCCTTGCACACTTCACTACACCATCTAGCCTCCTTGCACACCTCATTACACCATCTAGCCTCCTTGCACACCTCACTACACCATCTAGCCTCCTTGAACACTTCACTACACTATCTAGCCTCCTTGCACACCCCAGTACACCATCTATCCTCCTTGCACACCTCACTACACCATCTAGCCCTTGCACACCTCACCACACCATCTAGCCTCCATGCACACCTCAGTACACCGTCTAACTATATTTCACACCTCAGTACACCATCTAACTATTTTGCACACCTCACTTCACCATCTAGCCTCATTACACACCTCACTACACCGTCTAGCCTCTTTGCACACCTCACTACACCATCTAGCCTCCTTGCACACCTCAGGACACCATCTAACTATCTTGCACACCTCAGTACACCATCTAACTATCTTGCACACTTCATTACACCGTCACCCCCCACCACCAAAAGCACGTGCGTTCATATTTTGAGACCCCCTGTCCCATCTAAGCCTTATCCTAACCAAGGTTTAATAGAGCCAATTACAACACGCTGTGTCCATTAAAAAAAACCCTTCCATTCACGCCGTCAAGACAAGACATGCTTGTTAATGAATGTACGAATCTTGCCTCAATTCAGATTGAATCTATTCACTTATATTTACCATCACCCCTGCTCCAAAGACTCTATATGATGTACACAATGAAGTGAAATGGAGTGTAAGTATTTTGGGAGTAGGTTAGTATAAGACAAAAATAAAATAACAAAAAAAAAAAAAAGCTTTATCGGTTCTATACATCAAACTGTGAACTTGTGAAATGCTGACATATTACGAGGACTGTCTGGCGCAAACGGAAATTTAAAGGTGTCAAAATGTCTATGCTATAAAACTCTTTGCTTGGCGCGAACCGGCGGTGAGAGTGACAGGACTTGAGGGTCTTATCCGGTCATTCAAACACATGACGTCATCGCTCCATTGTCATGTCCCTCTAATTAGCCGGTACATGCAAAGCGTAGACCGGACAAATTGGGGCTGTCCTCAAACACGGATATTTGTTCACGTCGTACTCGTCCCAGCGGACTATTTAAGCCCCATGATATTGTCAGCTGGTTAGTGTGTCCGCCATCTTGAATATGCACTTTTATTTGTATATCCGATTCATGACGTAACAATTTAAAAAAAGATTATAATGTAGAAGTGGCCAATCAAAATGCAGTGTTTGTGTATTGTACCAGAAGGATGTGCGCATTCCCCCCCGTAATTTGTTTAGGGTCCCAGAAAGATTTACGACATTCCTAAAATAAGTTGTTGGCTGTAGCAGAATGATGTTAGATTTTTTCTGTTTAATTTGATTTATATTTTTATTTACACATATCTATCTCCCAGTCGGAGCCGCATCGGAATCCAAAAATTGCTTTGATCAGCTCCAGCTTATTACAAATTCCGCGGTGACGGCATTCTTTCTGCTTGCTAAGCCTGGCCCGCACTTTCTGACTTGACCTGACGAAATGTGGCTCGTGTCACTGACGCCCCTGATCATATTCATTATGACAAGGTCAGATCCTGGGCGGCGCCTTGGGGATTTTGGGGGGGGGGGACGACGACGACTGCATGTCGTGCCAGCATTGCTAAGTGGCCGTGTCAGGAGATCATTAGCGTGCATTTGTTAAAATATACGTATTATTTTAATGACATTCCTCTTGATTTGATAGATCCTTTTAATGAAGAGTGATTAAAGGCCGAAGTGTCCCAGGTATTGACGTTGTCTCGTATCCCATACTGATGATAACAGGTAAACAAAGGGTTAGGGTGGTCGTTGGCAAGGATACTGGACAAGGTGAGGATACGGGACAAGGTGAGGATACGGGACAAGGTGAGGATACGGGACAAGGTGAGGATACAGGACAAGGTGAGGATACGGGACAAGGTGAGGATACGGGACAAGGTGAGGATACGGGACAAGGTGAGGATACAGGAAAAGGTGAGGATACGGGACAAGGTTAGGATACAGGACAAGCCTGTGTGTCTCAGCTGTGGTGAGTCTATTAGCTTCATGGGATTTTTACGGGACAAGGTGAGGATACGGGACAAGGTGAGGATACGGGACAAGGTGAGGATACAGGAAAAGGTGAGGATACGGGACAAGGTTAGGATACAGGACAAGGTGAGGATACGGGACAAGGTGAGGATACGGGACGAGGTGAGGATACGGGACGAGGTGAGGATACGGGACAAGGTGAGGATACGGGACAAGGTGAGGATACGGGACAAGGTGAGGATACAGGGACAAGGTGAGGATACAGGACAAGGTGAGGATACGGGACAAGGTGAGGATACGGGACAAGGTGAGGATACGGGATAAGGTGAGGATACATGACAAGGTGAGGATACGGGACAAGGTTAGGATACAGGACAAGGTGAGGATTCTTTAATGACAGGTCTCATGGAGGACAGTTAGTTCTGATCTGTTGACAGGGGTTCTTCAATAGTCAAACGGGATTATTCAGGTAGTCCTATGGGTTATCTGGTTCTCTTAACGATTCTGAGATACAAGGGTTTTCGGATAGATGAACAGTGGTTCTGAGAAATATCTTACACTAAGTTTCAGACCTCTTATATAGAGGGGTTCTACAATATTATTCCACGTATTCTTCGAAATTATAAACATATTTCTTGTCAGATATAATTTTTAAAATTTTGTTACACAATTCCTATAATCCCTAATCACTATATAATAAACCATCTAAAATAGAATTTTTAGAATAGAAACTTGACAGTTTATGAGTAGGGGGAGAACAATGGAGAGGATGTCTACCTATGCTTTTTTTAAATAAAATGTGTTGCTATTTATAGATCTGCTCCTCACCACACTTGTAGAGCGTCTAATGGCGGACATGCTAAGAAAGGTAACACCCATATATAGGGACGCCTTGATATATTTATTTGAGGCGAACTTAAGTAGACAGAACCTCAACATTTCCTAAATTGTGTGTTCCCATCACATTTCAACATTTCCTAACTTGTGTGTTCCCATCACATTTCAACATTTCCTAACTTGTGTGTTCCCATCACAATTCAACATTTCCTAACCTGTGTGTTCCCATCACATTTCAACATTTCCTAACCTATGTGTTCCCATCACATTTCAACATTTCCTAACCATGTGTTCCCATCACATTTCAACATTTCCCAACTTGTGTGTTCCCATCACATTTCAACATTTCCTAACTTGTGTGTTCCCATCACATTTCAACATTTCCTAACTTGTGTGTTCCCATCACATTTCAACATTTCCTAACTTGTGTGTTCCCATCACATTTCAACATTTCCTAACCTATGTGTTCCCATCACATTTCAACATTTCCTAACTTGTGTGTTCCCATCACATTTCAACATTTCCTAACCTATGTGTTCCCATCACATTTCAACATTTTCCAACTTGTGTGTTCCCATCACATTTCACAGTTTCGTATTACATTCTCGCTCAACTGTGTTATGCCTTGGCAATATATAAATATACATATATACATACATCGTTAACGAATGTAGCGACTATTTAAATACTTTATTGTAGGCCTTTGAGACATGAGTCGTCAGCAGTCGTTTGAGAATCGCGCTACTTATTGAATTCTTGCACATATTAAGCAACGAGGACAGGGTTCCAAAGAGAAAATTTAATCAGCTTTTTGCCGAATATTGAAACAAACAAGGGGAAGAATACACAAGTCGGGAAATACAAATGGAAGGCAGGATAATATTAAAGATGGCGGCCGGATTGTGCGAGTCCCAGATTAAATATAGGAAAGATCGAAGAGGCCGTGGAGGGAGAAAATCAATACCACCTCGCCTTTCTGGTGGATTTGAATAAGGAATTGAATGGAGGAGGCTTCTGGATAGGCGTAAGGCTCAAGTTTTATTACTAGGGCGTGGGGGGGGGGAGGAGGGTGGAGGTGAGAGTGAGATGAGGGACGGAAGAGGTGGGAGGTGAAAGTGAGGGACGGAAATGTGAGAGGAGTGAGATGTTGAGTGGGGGGGGGTGAGTAATGTCAACGCTTGTTCTCTAGGCTTGGAACGTAAACTTCTTGTCAAGTCTGGCGTGATGAGAAGGGATGGACCGGGTCTTTAAGGTGTGATCATGTCCTGGTCAACAACTGGTTTAGGGTAGAAGAGGGCACACTGAGATGGCAGATACAACGGACACACTGAGATGGCAGTTACAAAGGACACACTGAGATGGCAGTTACAAAGGACACACTGAGACGGTAGTTACAAGTAATTACACAGTATTAGAGATGAGATCTTTCATGCTATCCTGATCACCAAACTCTCCGTTTGAATCAACAACTCGGGTCTTAAACCAACCACTTGCGTCTTAAACCAACCACTTGGGTCTTAAACCAACAACTCGGGTCTTAAACCATCCACTTGGGTCTTAAACCAACCACTTGGGTCTTAAACCAACAACTCGGGTCTTAAACCAACCATTTGGGTCTTAAACCAACAACTTGGGTCTTAAACCAACAACTTGGGTCTTAAACCAACTACTCGGGTCTTAAACCAACCACTCGGGTCTTAAATCTACAACCACGACACGTCATCGCCTGTCAGTTAACTCCATCGCGTGTCTATTTCGGGCACCGTGTCAACAATGTTTGTGCCCCAAGGCACCCACTTCACAAATCAGAATCATTTCAAGAAACAACAATGCACAGCACCACTGACAAGGCAACGTGTCACCAATGCCGGCCTGCTCTCTGGTTCATACACCTTCTTGTAAAATGCTCTATTGGATTTGGTGGTCAAGATGTGAGTTTTTCAAGCATCATTTGTTCACCTGGATATGTCCCAGAAGGTACACAGGTGCGTCACAAGATTTCCATGAAGACGTTACAAATCAGATGGAAATAAAAAGACTTCTGAGAAGGATTCTTACACCTTATAAAGTCACGAGTAACACTTCCACTAATATAGTAATCATTGATTTCGTTCTGCCACTTGTGGATGCAAAATATATTTCTTAAAAAAAAACAACCCTGTTAAATCGTATGCCATTAGAATTTTAGAAATTTTGGTAGAGAGAAATTTACGTATAGACTATATATATTCTGGGCATACAGTTGCCAAATCAGTTATGACGTATTTAGGATGATTTTTGTATGCTCTTTTATGAGGCGACAAAGTGAGATTGAAAACATTGACATATAAGTGGGGAGGGGGGAGGGGCAAAGGGGGAGGAGAGGGGAAAAGAGGGGTATTAAGAAACATGAAGAAAAACAAGAGAATAGTCTGTATATTTTGAATCTGTACTACCTTTTCCCCCCTTTCCCGCTCCTCCCATATTTTATTTTGAGAACACCCGGCTTAGTATATAAATGAAGATGAACACATGCATGAACACAGCTTATGGTGGGCTTAGAGGTCACGTGCCGAACACAGCCATTGGTTGGGCATAGAGGCCACGTGCCGAACACAGCCATTGGTTGGGCATAGAGGCCACGTGCCGAACACAGCCAATGGTTGGGCATAGAGGCCACGTGCCAAACACAGCCATTGGTTGGGCATAGAGGGGGAGGGCACGTGACGTCACAGGCTGAACATTTCTCTGATTGATGAATTTGAAAATGTTTTACTGAAATCAAGTGTTCCATGACGTCGTTTCTCCATACTTTCGGACAGGGTCTATAAAATATGCCTGTTGTCGAGTTGTTCCTCCATACTTTCGGACAGGGTCTATAAAATATGCCTGGAGTCGAGTTGTTCCTCCATACTTTCGGACAGGGTCTATAAAATATGCCTGGAGTCGAGACTCAAACCTGGTTCCTTTCATGTAACTCTGGCGGGAGACTGATCGCTCCTTACTTTGTGTTGTGAGTAGGCCAGTACGTGAGTGTGAGATGTGCATGTGAAGACGTATGACATTGACATATCTCAGAGTTGATTAACCGGAACAGAGAAGGACGATATGGAAAATATATGAATTGTCTTTAAAAAAAAAAAAGAAACAAAGTCAGGATGTTACAAGAGGATTTCAGTCAGGATATTACACGTGGATGTCAAAGTCAGGATGCTAGAAGTGGACGTCAAGGTCAGGATGATAGACATGGATGTCAAAGTAAGGAATTTAGAAGTGAATGTCAAAGTCTGGACATTAGAAATGGATACAAAGTCAGGATGTTAGAAGTGGATGTCAAAGTCTCACATTTTTATAAACAAAGGTGAGCCAATTGTTAAAAGATTGTTAGACATGGGAACATGAATTCAGTAGTTTTGTGTTGCTTGGAAACCACAACGATACCATATATACAAATGAACACATAGATTCGAGTGTTTCATTACGAGGGGAATAGGTTCATTGGCGTCCTTTGATTTCAGAACGCCCTAAATTCCCTTCACTAGATCAGAGTTTCAAAAACATTGAAATAAAGGTGAAGCAAGCGGTTCTGACAGCCACTGATACAATGGTATTTACTCTATCATTAAATTCCAACTTTGGCCCTTCACCTCTACGCTTTTCTACAGCAATTGTCGATTGTGAATTAAGAAACAATAGCACCATCTCCGACCCTGCGTAGATCACCTTTGAGGCTACACTAAGTTGATGTTCAACACGATACTTACATTGACCAGTGCATTCCTAGGAGTTAGACCTTTAAGTATCCACTCCGATGGCCGGGGCTCGAGTCCTGGTATTTTCACTGTTACTTCCATTTGAAACTCACTGGCGATCGGGGATATCCGTATCTATTTTTGGTTACACCACGACCATGTTTGGAAATTCCCATAGCTTAATTTAGCCAACACGTTCTTGATTGCATTTTTGTAAAGTGTTATTTAAACTTATAAAATTAAATACCTTCAACTTGAAATATGAATTAAGCTGAAATGTATACCATGCATAAGCCAACGAAATGGTCGGGGTAAATTAATAATACAAACAATACGAATAGTAAGACACAATCATCATCGGACTACAAAAAACTTTTTATTCTAAAAAGCAATAAACTATTTTCGAATATAAATCCATTAAAAATCTTTATCAGCAAAGTAAATTTAAAAAAAAAAAATCTACATTTTAAGAATACAATTAGATATATCTGAATTATTAAAAGTTCATCAAATAAATTCTAAATATAAAAAAAAATATTAAACTCTTAAAAAGTATATATATTATTATTTATGTTCACATCAAGAATTATTCCAGAACAATCTCCGCTATTTATTAAACTGGTTTTCTGCGAAATGCATTTATTACTTTGAACACCCTATGACTCACACTTACTACGAAAATCACTTTCTATGAAATGCGTTGTGTACGAAACACTACGCCAGTAAAACAGAACACATTTGAAACACTGGCCGTTCGAGCCCACACAGAGTCATCTCCAGATGATTAGGCCATCCTTACACAGAGCGGTACCAAACCTCTAACTCAGTCCTCAACAGCTAGAGAACTCGGTCGCCATTTTCTCGGGCTGTTGTTTTACCCACATCCTTAGAAACGGCTCTCACTCCCACTCTCACTCGCTCTCCCACTCTCACCGCGCCGAAGAGTTTTCAAAAAAACCCCCCAAAAACCCCAACAACTGCCGGTTGACGCTGGAGATGGTCTGGAACAAGCCGGAGCTGATAGCGAACAGTTTGGGGGGGGGGGGTCTTTTTCCCCAAATCCCCAGCACGTTTCTCTTAAACTATTTGTAGTTGTGCCCGCATGCTTCAGTAGAATGCCATACGAACGTCCTCGCGGCGACATCGTCCGCGCCGAAGAGTTTTCAAAAAAACCCCCCAAAAACCCCAACAACTGCCGGTTGACGCTGGAGATGGTCTGGAACAAGCCGGAGCTGATAGCGAACAGTTTGGGGGGGGGGGTCTTTTTCCCCAAATCCCCAGCACGTTTCTCTTAAACTATTTGTAGTTGTGCCCGCATGCTTCAGTAGAATGCCATACGAACGTCCTCGCGGCGACATCGCCTCCACGGGGAAGAGGGAGTCTCAAAGGTATTGGGTTGGGTGCTGGGGGAAGGGGGGAGGAGGGGCGTCGTATTGGAACAATAAATTCTTGAGCCCACGTTGATTCATCGACCAGTAGACATCATTCACTCAATAGTTTTGAGAGGCCGTATTAGGGAGGACATGGTCGGATCACGAAATGGAAGGATGTGTATATGGGGGAGTACATAGTCGGATCACGAAATGGAAAGATGTGTATATGGGGGAGTACATGGTCGGATCACGAAATGGAAGGATGTGTATATGGGGGAGTGCATAGTCGGATCACGAAATGGAAGGATGTGTATATGGGGGAGTACATAGTCGGATCACGAAATGGAAGGATGTGTATATGGGGGAGTACATAGTCGGATTGCGAAATGGAAGGACGTGTATAGAGATGAGTACATAGTCGGATCATGAAATGGAAGTGTCTTTAATAGGGGAGTGGGGGTGGGGGGGTGGGGGGAGTCCAGAGTCAGATCAAGAGATGGACGTACGTTTATGTGGAAAGTCAAAGTCGGATCCCCTAGAGAGATAATAAGTGTGCAACACACATCCGGTGTCTTTTGAGAACACTTCTGAAATGTTATTTCGGTCGAGCTGCCACCAGGGTGTTCAATGGAAATTGCCTGACATGATTCGACCAGGTTGTTCAATGGACATTGCCTGACATGATTCGACCAGGGTGTTCAATGGACATTGCCTGACATGATTCGACCAGGGTGTTCAATGGACATTGCCTTTCATCATTCAAAATTTAATAATTCACAGGAAAGAAAATTTAAAAATAAAACCGTCCATTTATGAGATTATTTTCCTTTATATTTTCTCTGCATAAAACTTTAACACACCAAGAGTTGCGTCCCTTTAGGCACAGCTTTTTTCTTTTCAGGGGAGACACCGGAAGTTTCCATTTCTTTTTGACACAAGAGCTCTAGAGAATAAAGGATAACTCGTGCGCTCAACATTTCTCAGATGATAACCGATAACTGATTTGTTTTGCTGGGCTTTAGAATGTTTCATTAAAAGCCGAATGGGTTCGTCGGCGTCAGTCGCTTGGAGAAAGTCCTGAAGTCATCTCATTCCATCAGTCAAGCCAGAACGTTGACAGCAAGCTGAAACTAACGGTTTCAACAGCCACTGATAGAATGGTAGTGACTCTATAGCCACTGATAGAATGGTAGTGACTCTATAGCCACTGATAGAATGGTAGTGACTCTATATCCACTGATAGAATGGTATTGACTCTATACCCATTGATAGAATGGTATAGCCACTATTGGAAGGGTATTGACTCTATCATTAAAAAATCACCTCCCTACCCCCCCCCCCTTTTTCAAACCCACATCCACACAAGAGTACACATATACTTTTATAAGTATATAACGCTCCTGGTACATTTCCAGGAATGACGTCAACACAATGCAATCAAAGCTTGGACTTTGGAGCAGATTGATGGACTTGAAGGTGGATTCGTTACAAGAAGTGGGACACACTTAAGACGTGACCTTTAGCTGAGAAGCCTGGCACGGGAATACGTCAGTGCGTCACCAAACCACCGGCTTGAAGTGACAGATTGATCAAATGTCTATTTTGTGTAAAGGGGCTTAGTGCTGTGAACACAATCAGATTTCTATCAAATAATAATAACACTATTTTTAAATCGTGGGATTAGAATAGGCTGGACATAGTGGGAGATTGTCCATTTCCAGACCGCCTTGCGCGGGCACGAACAGATATGCGGTGATAGCCGAAGGCACTCAAGATTGCCTGCTAGCCAGAGACAACAGATGATGTCTGAAGTCGTGGGAGAGAGTGGAACAACTCGTCTCTTAAGTCAGACCTATGGGATTGTCTTACATTATTTTGTGTGTGGGGTTAAAATAAAATACAAATGCAGTTGTTTTAAAAAAAAAATAATTGTTGAGTGACTTTCAAATAGCTGCATGATGTTCTGAAGGTAGAATGTCATTTGAAGCGAAGTAGGTTGTATGTAGACATACTGCTTGCAGTTTATTATGTTTCGAGATTTGGAGTATTGAAAGAAATCATTAATTTCAGTACTTCAATATTGACGGAATATCCTTGAATATAACTTTGATACAACCGTGGACGTGTATCAGAGGCGGCTATTTAGAGAGGTGTGACGTCTTCAGTGACGACTGGACCCCAAAGGCAGGCCGCCTATTGATGAGATTTAAGATTGAATCTCTCAAATGAGTTTTTTCTAAAAATTATATAAAATATATTATATAAAATAGAAATAGGCGTATATGTATTTATATATACATACTGTTAAATGTTGATACCTAGATACTTGTATATAAGGCGACTTTGTGTTATCTCACTTCTAGTACATGGGAATAAAGACCTTGTCGATAGATGAGAATACAGACATTGTAGAAAGATGGAGATATGGACTTTGTAGTACATGGGAATACAGACATCGTAGTTAGATGGGAATACAGACCTTGTAGATAGATGGAAATATAGACCTTGTAGATCTATGGAGATATGGACTTTGTAGAGAGATGGCTTCATTGAATTTGTAGATAGATGAACATATTGACTTTGTAGTATATGGGAATATAGTCTTTGTAGATTGATTACCAGGACAGACTTTGTAGAAAGATGGACAGATGTTGTATGGCTCAAACGGAATGAAACAATCTATTTGGGATTACACGGCACCTCCTCTAAAGCTTGTCATCTCAGTTGAACATTTGCGTCAAGCTTAGCCACGTTCAAGCCCTTCCCTGCCCACACCGTTATTTAATCTACGCCAACTACCAACGGACATTGAAAGCCCAATAACCAACGTTCAGCAACAGCTCTCTCTCGGCTTTGTCCAACTCTATACAAAAGTCTCTGTGATGGCACCGGGCCTAGAACACGGGACAAAGTGCAGACGGAACTCTCTGGGAATGGAAGGGACTAAAAGATCCCATACTGCTACAAAAGTCATAATACACACTTTGGAAATGTTGACATTCGTTTTAATCTTCGTCTGTGGGCGATAAACTAAACGGAGGAGTCCTCACACGATTGCTCAAAATAGATGCGGGGAGATTCGATGAGGTCTCCGGGGAGACGAAGAAAGGTCGTCGGTGGTCATAACTACGGACCTGGCGGTCTTTTACTCGACAGACGGAGATAATCTATTTAATGGTAGCGGCTCTGAAGGCAAGACAAAGTGTCGATGGCCATGTGGGGGGTGGTGTGGGGGGCAGAGGGTGGGGAGGAGGGGGGTATGGTAGTAGCCCAAACTGAAACCAATAACATATGTGGGAAAATCTAATGGAGTTCTGCTTGCCTCAAATGGGTGTGGGGGTGGGGTGATGGGAGAAGCGGAGTAGAATTGTCCCTCATGTATAAAGTTGTTGGTTAGAGTAGCATCCCTTGTATCCTTGGGGACACGGGGGGATTGTGTCGTCTTCCAGGCCTGGAAGGAAGTGGACTTGAGCGGGTTCAAATAACGTATTTGTAATACTTCATTCAATGGAAAAACTTTTTCTATTTAAGAACGCCGCATATTAATATATTTTTTTTAAGCAATAACAACCTTTATTCTAAACAAAACTTTTCACAAATTTACCAGACGAAGGACGGGACATACGAATCTCTTGGGGAAAGCAGCTTCCAAGGTGGATGCCAGGCCACCTCAAGTAGGAACCGGATGAAAGGATTAACGCAGGAAGCTTCAAAAGAAGGACATCCTGATATTGTAACTAGTTTCATTCTTGTCTTTGTACTGTCTAGAAATTCGCCCTTTTTTTGGTGCTTTCAAAACTAAACATTTCAAGAAAAATTTCTGCCGAACATTAGTTGAACCCAACGCCAAACAGATCATTGAGTGCACTTAACATTGCACGGCATTTCAATGGTGGTCAGTTTGTGCATGTTTGGGATGAAGCTATTCAAGTCACAGAACTTACTGTCCTTAATCTTAAAGGCAACAATTTCTCGACTCCGCCCTTCCCCAAAACCCCCAATCCTTTATCCTATAATCTCAAGTCAATTTTACAATACAAAAGTGATCTGGCTTTGTTTGTTTGCCGTGGCTGGTGACATCACGTTTTTGTACCAGGGGTGGGGGGTGGGGGTTGAAGGCAATGATGCATGCAGTAATGACAAGGGCTAGGGAAAGTTTAAAGGTCACTGGTGTGGGAACAATGCGGGAGTAACTAACGCAATTATGCGACAAGCTGGCAAATGAGTTTCTTCACAGGTAGTGAAGGCGTCAACAAGAAAAACGTTTTTAAATGTAACCAGTTGGCACGGTGAGGAGAAAGAGAGACAGTGAGAGAGAGAGAGAGAGAGAGAGAGAGAGAGAGAGAAAGAGAGGTATAGAGAGAGAAGAAGAGTGAGGTAGAGAGAGAGAGAAGGAAATAGAGACAGAGAGAGATGGAGATAGATAGAAGTAGAGATAGACAGAAGGTGACTCACAGAAAGAGAGAGAGATAGATAGATAGAGGGAGAGAGAGAAAGAGAGAGAGAGACGTAGAATCTAACTGTGTGTGTGTGTATATACGAGTTGCTTTGTTGAACACAGACCAACCTTTAAATTTATCCTGGACTCTAATCAATAGATTTCCCTGGAGTGTGGGCGGTGCTGCTAAGCTTTTCATTTTTTTATGTCAACCGGTTTCAAGGGTTGTTAAAATTTGCTCAGTTAATTCCAGTGGGCGTGTCCAGCATTGCAAGTCATTGCTTCATCTACACACGGGCAGATCAGAACACAAACCGGAAGCAAGATGTTGTTATGGATTAGTACTAAAAATAACTAAAACGTGGGCTGGAGTAAGTGAGCCGTGATGTTGATACAGGAAACTTACGGTTCACTCAATCCAGACCACCTTTACTTAACTAAAAAAATAATAATAAAAACTAAGGGCATTTTGCACCTAGACATAATTGACTGCGTTAAGTAGCATACCCAGCAATAATAACAATAACAATTATAATAATATGTTGTTCTTTTTTTTGGGGGGGGGGTGGTTGGGGGGGTGGGGGGTATGATGACCATGTTAAGTTTTATACGACTTTCACTCTTTATGTTTAAATTGGAAAAGTGTAGTTACAAGTAACACTACTTGGCATGTTTAGATTTATATCTTCAATAAAATCTTCATAATCTCCCATCAATTCATCCGTCATCCGTAACACATACATTTGAAAGAAAATTCAACGTTTCGAATTGTTATGTTCCTGGTACGAAAGTGAGATCTTGCTCTTTGTAAGTGCAAAAGGTCGACCATTTAAAAAAAAAAATTCGTCAGGTTGCAGGAACCCTAACTCGTGCATACAAGTGCATGTGTTATCTCCCTTAGTTCAGAGTCACTAAATTATGACCCTGACATTTGTTCCAGGCGGGCTCCACAAGATGGCTGTAATCTAAAGGAAACCGGGTGCAATAGTGAAAGGATTCCTCGGCTCCTGGCGCTCTTGTCTCCCTTGGCGGAATAAGACAGCGGTGAAATTATTGTCTGGTGTGGGAAGTGAAATATAGTTTGGGTTTCTGAGGGATGGGGTCTCCACTGACGGAATTATTGTTCTTATTGTTCGTCCTCGGCACGCCAAGATGACCAAGGTAATTTTTCTCCGAATTTTCGAGATGTATTTTGTTTAAAGTGAGGGAGGGTTGCTCAGCTGGTCAGCCTCACTGTATCATCCTTGCCCTATTTTGTTACATTGGCAAGACTTAGGCAAGGCGACTAGAAGTAGACCAGGATGCAAGGGATGACCAGAAGTGGGTCTTGTGTGTCTCGCTGTGCTCTTTATGTGTTCTACATCGTTGAAGTTGTCAGAATGTTTCATTGTGTCGATGTCATACCGCTTACGGGACTCCATATCTGGATTTGATTTCAGAGTTTGCCTACTCTTAGATGATTTACCATCCAAGGTTCTCGAGTCCCCCACACACACAGGATGCTGGGGATACTTTTGATTTTTTGTTCGGGGATTGAATTCATCAGATCAAATTGTTCAGTAACAAAAGAATGTAACGCTACAAAAACTGAAAGAATGTAATACTAAAAAACTGAAAGAATGTAATACTAAAAAACTCAAAGAATGTAATACTAAAAAACTGAAAGGCTGTAAAACTAAAAAAATTAAAGAATGTAACACTAAAAAACTGAAAGAATGTAACACTAAAAAACTGAAAGAATGTAACACTAAAAAACTGAAAGAATGTAACACTAAAAAACTCAAAGAATGTAACACTAAGACCGAGAAGAAAATACTTGTCAATATTTAAACTAATTCATTAAAATGTAATATTACGTCATTCCCACACATTTATATTTATATTTTATACTTGCCCCACATATTTTTATTTTATAACTGCCTCAAACTTTCCAGTTGAAAAAAAAAACATGGGCACTATGCACGACATAATATGTCAGACACAATAAGACACAGACTGAGACACCACAAGATAAAAATCGTGGGATACTATTAGACAGAGACCGTTTGATACACTACAACTAAGACAGTGACAGTGGTTGGCAGTGCATGTCACCCATGATGTCAGTCCTGTCATTGGTTAAAATAAGACCCTTATCCTCTCTCCAACCTCACCAGGCAAACTCACATGACGTCGTTTCAACACAAAAGTAAAATGCCATGGTGGTGGCCTTAATTTTCCGAATCCTCTGTCTTGTTAAAAAAATGATGCGAGACTTGCTCAGACAGTATTCAAAGAACCAAGAAAGCGTCACTCTGTGATGGCGCCAGTGGATATAGAAGGGGTTGTCTCCCTTGGTCATTTCATTCATCTTCCGCCATCGATTAAGGCCCCAACTCTCGCTAATGCCTTCAGTGAAATTCCGAAAAATAAAAACCCAGTGGTTGGAGAATATTCCAAATAACAAGGGCAATTAAGGGCCGTTCCGAGGCTAGAGACGGGGTTAAACGAGATGAAAATGGCAGACGTGTTGGTTTATGATAAGAAGAAGGTTTTTTTAATAAAAATATTGTCCAGGGTTTGGACAAAAAAAGCTGATTTATTTTGTCAACGTGTTCATTTGTAATTAGAGTTCTGGAAACCTTTCCGGAGCGAAGGAATTAACGTTGTAACAGTAATTGTTAGATATCCCAGTGTTAAACTTGTGGTCCCAATCTCAGTCATTGTTAGATACACCAGTGTTAAACTTGTGGTCCCATCTCAGTCATTGTTAGATATCCCAGTGTTAAACTTGTGGTCCCATCTCAGTCATTGTTAGATATACCAGTGTTAAACTTGTGGTCCCATCTCAGTCATTGTTAGATACACCAGTGTTAAACTTGTGGTCCCATCTCAGTCATTGTTAGATATACCAGTGTTAAACTTGTGGTCCCATCATTGCTAGATATACCAGTGTTAAACTTGTGGTCCCATCATTGTTAGATATACCAGTGTTAAACTTGTGGTCCAATCTATACCCCCCCCCGCCCTTTCCCCTCCTTTCCCCACCCGTGTACAAGCACCGGGCAAGGTGATGTCAGACACAATACTCTTGTAAGGTACACTATAAACACGAGTGTTATTGAGGTTCTAAAGCCATCGATTGAAAGTAGGTCAATGTGTTAAGATAAGGCAAAACACTAATCCCAACATTGACACCTACATCAGATGATGAGCAGATTTTGATGTTAAACATGGAGAAAAACAACGAAGTTTGACGTGTATTCCGAAAGTTACATTGATAACAATAAGTTCGAATCCTTTTTGTCAGATTTACAATGGAAATGGGACTTTTCAGCAATGCATTACTGGTGACAATGTAACATACCGCTCATACTAATGGCTAATTGGAAGCTTAAATGGGGATATTATTGATGTAGCACTTGAGCTTTAGTTTCCTCGCTACCTTACTTTATTTATTGAAGTGCCAAAATGGTGTATACCTACTCTCTGGGGTTTAGTTATAATACTGTCTGGCGTAAATTGGACAATTAGAGTTACAAAAACCCCAGTTATGGGCTCAACAAATTCGCACATACTCTGCGATGCATTACATTTTAAATGGAGCCAACATGTTGAGAATGCAACTGAACACACACATATTTGTATCAAACAGCTTGATCTACACCCCATACCAACATACACATATTGGTACAATCTAATGGATCAGAAAGCTAAACATAAAACCAAACAGCCTGATTTCATTACAAAACCCCCAGACCCAAAAAACCCTACAAGATTAACCTAGAGCAGTTGGAACAATGCTCCCGACCAACCAAGAAGACTCTTAGAAATGTCCTCCTAGCAAATTAATCAATTTCAGCTAAACAGAAAATTCGATTCCCATTCGGACTTTGATGTTTCTGTCAACAATGGAAGGAGAAATTATCATTTGTTGGTTTGCTTCCTTTCTCTTTCAATGTGTGTTCGAAATCGAATCCCAAGGAGAGAATTTGTATAGCCGAATACGAGAGGGAGGCGGAAATGTCAACAAATTAAGCCATTGTTCTCACTCTGCGCATGCGCACTGCGCATAATCACCGCCATCCATTTTTTTTTTTGTTGGGATAAAATCTGGAACTAAGCTCTTTATTTTTATAAACATTGGAACATTTCTCAACGTTCCATAAATTAATACAATTCTTTTTATGAGTGACAAAGTAAACGTGATTTCTGCATTATCTTTGGGAAATAGATTAGTTTGAACTTGGAGTAAATGGGTCAATTGTGTTTTCAAGAGAACTGGTTCATGATTTTTAGAAACAGATTTAATGGCAGAATTAGAAGGTATCAAAACAAGCTGAAATTACAGGAGTTGAAAGTTCATGTAAAATGAGTCCTAAAAAAAAATTAAAAAAAAAATAAAAATGGGCTAATATGATTTTATTTTGTTCAATCACCTATACAAATACTCTCTTTTTCCGCCCGTAAAAATACACTCATGTTCCAGTATATACTCTAATCTTTGGTCTATACTCTAATCTTTGGCCTATACTCTAATGCTTCACCCAGCCTGTAGACACAACCCTTTTTACGATTTCGTGAAGTTTTACCTTTATAAATTTTCATATTCAAATATAAATTAATAGACTGAATTTCTTTTGTCTGTTGTTTCACATACCTAAATGGGAAATAATTTAATACATTTGTTTTAAGTATACCTAAATGGGAAATAATTTGATATCTTTGTTTTAAGTATACCTAAATGGGAAATAATTTAATACATTTGTTTTAAGTATACCTAAATGGGAAATAATTTAATACATTTGTTTTAAGTATACCTAAATGGGAAATAATTTGATATCTTTGTTTTAAGTATACCTAAATGGGAAATAATTTGATATCTTTGTTTTAAGTATACCTAAATGGGAAATAATTTGATATCTTTGTTTTAAGTCGACCTAAATGGGAAATAATTTGATATCTTTGTTTTAAGTCGACCTAAATGGGAAATAATTTGATATCTTTGTTTTAAGTAGACCTAAATTGGAAATAATTTGATATCTTTGTTTTAAGTAGACCTAAATTGGAAACAATTTGATATCTTTGTTTTAAGTAGACCTAAATGGGAAATAATTTGATATCTTTGTTTTAAGTAGATCTAAATGGTAAATAATTTGATATCTTTGTTTTAAGTCGACCTAAATGGGAAATAAGTTAATTTTGTTGCTTCAAGTAGACCTAAATGGGAAATAATGTGATATATTTGTTTTAAGTAGACCTAAATGGGAAATAATTTAATTTGTCCCCTTAACTCGAGTGAATTCTTCGCACAAAATATAAAATGCGGAAACATAAATACATCCGAGAAAACCTGAATAAAACGTACTTTCCACCTCAAACCACATCACTGAGATTAATACACTATTGTTGGCATTACATGTATGAGCAGTGCAGCACCAAGCAGTTGATGTGTCCACTGCTCTCCGGTAAGTATGGTGGATGTGTAAACTGCTCTCAGGTAAATAAGATGGATCGGGTGTCCCCGATTGACTTGAGCATGTGCAGACATCAGCTCTTCAAAATAATAATTATGAATGCGCGGAAAGAGAATCATTTAAAGCTGCGGTTCTCAACCTGTGGATCGCGAGCTCTTTTAGGGTCGAATGACCCTTTCCCAGAGATCACCTAAGACCATCGGAAAACACATGTTGTTCGTCCGTCGAGGATCGACGATGACCATCGAGTCGTCTGGTGACTGATGACTTGCGCGGGTGACTTTTGTTTAAAGTGAGGAAGAGTTGCGCAGCGTCAACCTCACTCTCTCGTCCGAGCCCACCATATCCAGTGGCAAGACTCTACGTCAAGACGACCAGGGATGGGTACGGTTGCAGGAATTGACATTGTATGCGCCTTACGGGACTCCAACTCCGGGTTTGAATTCAGATTTTCCTTCTCTTAGATGAGTTGCCGACCAAGGTTAACGAGTCTCATCCACCCGGGGGGATGTTTTTGCTTGACCGGCCTTTGGCTGAAATTGAGGTTTGCTCAGTTTAGACCATTCGGCCACCCAGTCACCCATGCAGTGAATGACCATGGCGTTCTACGTGTCTGGTCATGTTCTCAGCGATTTCCTTTGGCTGAAATTGAGGTTTGCTCAGTTTAGACCATTCGGCCACCCAGTCACCCATGCAGTGAATGACCATGGCGTTCTACGTGTCTGGTCATGTTCTCAGCGATTCACACCACTGTGCTGTCTCTGCCTTTTGTCCGTTGACCAAGTAGTGGTTCTTCCGCACAATTTGCCGGATTCAGTCTTTACATGCTATGGGGGACAACCCCTTTTTTTCCGAAAGTTCTATGCCCTTCGGCTACCCTCAACCTGGAATCGTTGTCTGGGTTGTAGTCGCTGTGCATGTTACAGCTTCTTGGAACCACAGGTGAGAGCTGAGTACAGAGACTTCCGGCTGTTTCCGAACAAGATGGCTTCTTCCTATTCAGCCTAACAGTAGATCTATATTGTAGTTGTAGTTTAAAGGAGAAATACGTTGATAACAGCATAAATTCTGATCCTGAATGGAACCGCAAAACAATAAAAATTAATCAAAAGTTCAAATTTTCTTGCGTCGAAGCCAATTTCCAATAATCATCTTTAACTATCCCTCTTGCTTTACTGAAGCGCCTACACACTGAGATTCCTTCCTATTGTGTATTACTATACCGCCATCTTGTTATCCTTTGTTTAGTGACAATGGAGATTTTGTTAACGAAATGTTGTTGAGAGAAAAATTACGTACCCGAAACAAAGATTCTGATCCTCTGCAGATTCTTAAGCATATATTCATAAGAAAGAACTATTTCATACAATTATTTTTCTTGTAAAATCCATGTTTCCTTCCTTTTGTGTTCTTTTGAATTTTTTCTCCGCCATCTTGTTGCAGCCGGAAGTCAGTGAAAACACACATACTCTACAGTTATGATGTAGGAACGAACACAATTTTGTGGCTGGGGGTCACCACATTATGAGGAACTGTATTAAGGGTCGGGGCGTTGGGAAGGGTGAGAACCACTGATTTAAAGCCTAATAAGAACATGGTCACATTATAAAGAAAACTTTGACTATCAAGGTAATGTTCACATCTCGCATATGTCTACAGTGAACACGTTTAGATAAGGCCTGAACAATATACCGCCCGCGTGCCGCATGTGGCCCGTCAGCATCCACTTAGTGGCCCGTCAGCATCCACTTTGTGGCCCGTCAGCATCCACTTTGTGGCCCGTCAGCATCCATTTTGTGGCCCGACAGCATCCACTTTGTGGCCCGTCAGCATCCACTTTTTTCATAACGATATTTACTAATTTTTCAAACACTTTCTTTCAACTCACAGTAAGCTGCGACNCGTCAGCATACTCTTTCTGGCCCGTCAGCGTCCTCTTTGTGGCCCGTCAGCATCCACTTTGTGGCCCGTCAGCATCCACTTTGTGGCCCGTCAGCATCCATTTTGTGGCCCGTCAGCATCCACTTTGTGGCCCGTCAGCATCCACTTTGTGGCCCGTCAGCATCCACTTTATGGCCCGCGAAGTAACGAACTATTCTTTATTCTTATTATTTTCTTATAAGCTGTCCCCCCCATCCTATTTTCTTTTGGCCCGCACAAGTTTTTCATTAAGTATTACTGCCCGCCTTACTACATTTTGAGTTGCGCGGGCCTGCGTCAAGGGATCAAATAAAGAGAAATAAAACGATTAAAATGAACCGAGCTGACCTATAGAAAGAAACACAACCACAGGAAGACGAGAGCGGTCAACACATTCTCATGAGCCGCGATATTTCTCATTGCCAATAAAAGATTTATTTAGTTAAGATTTGAACAAAACAGAGGTCGTATGCTTGCACTTTACTGTCGCATACCCGTTTTGTCAACATATATTGTACCAAGTACTCTGGAACAATAGCTGTTTCTCGACAGGAATTGTACCAAGTACGCTGGAACAATACCCGTTTTCTCGTCAGGAATTGTACCAAGTACTCTGGAACAATAACCTTTTTCTCGTCAGGAATTGTACCAAGTATTCAGGAACAATAACCGTTTTCTCGTCAGGCATTGTACCACGTACTCTGGAACAATAACCGTTTTCTCGTCAGGCATTGTACCACGTACTCTGGAACCATGGCGTAGGCCTTTAAGCGTTTGTATCGGAAGATCAATCACCGTCTCTTGGAATGTGTGTGTAATGGGTGTACCACCTCACGCATCCCACACACCCACACACAAACACACACACCAACGACTCTCCCAGTCAAACCATTGTATGCAGCAGCTACCGAGTGCAAGAGCCATCCCTGGCTTCACATCATTTATTCACCGAGTAATTTTATCAAGAAAATCAATCACTTCCTACGCAGAATATATGAAAATATAGAAGGGGAAAAAAAGTACGGAAATTAAATAAAAATTCAGCTGGGAGGATGGTGTTGGGCGAATATTAAGAAAATAATCAAACCTACCATAGACCGGAAGCTCACCGCACCGCCATATCGATTATGCGCCAAGCGTCCACAACAACGGCCTATTGCCTCGTTGGCAGATTAGTTACGTCATAGGCCAGGAGTTTTGTGGCGGTGGGGTAGGTAATCTCGTCAGTAGCTATATCCGTTTAATGAATGGTGAGAAAAGACGCCAATAAGTACCTGGGCTGGGGGGAATAAATACGGCCTTAATCTCCAAATGTATTGAATGTATCGATGTGTCTGTATTTGACAAAATACCCACCGAATTATGTATCAGCACTGCTTATTTGAGTAAAAAGTGTCCAGTAAGACACAAAAATATATTAGGAAAGAGAAGAATTAAGATTATGTTAAAGCGTGTTTTTTTTAACACTAAACGGGCCATTTATAAGAATGCACTGACATATTACATAACAACATCTTCAACCGTTCAGATTACATACTCAAGGAGCGCATTAACGCCAGAAAAGGATTTGTATTTGGAGGATGAGGCCTTCAATGTGTACTTGTACATATTATGACATGATTTTCGTACATATGATTCTTCGACATTTGATTATTGTACATATGATTATTGGGCATATAATTCCCTGACGTTTTAATCTAGTACACATGATCTTTGTTCATACTCTTTGAACACATGTCTTTTTATTCCAAGCCAAAAGTCATGTTGTTTTGTTTGTGCTGTTTTCGTTGATATCAATCAACTTAAATACAATTCCTTTCATTAACTTCTTGCCTAATATTGAAATGAAAATAATCTCCCCAGTCTCCTATCTTATATTTTACATGGGCTTCGAAAAAAAATAAAAATAAATTATTATATACAACCGTCACCTGGCAACAGTCACCCTGCAACCGTCACCTGGCAACAGTCACCCAGCAACCGTCTCCTTATAACCGTCTCCCTAACGTACAGTCAAACGTGGACGTAGCACCCACCCAATACCATAGAATATGATATGCTCAATAATGCAAATTGAACCACTTGGATCTTCCGCCCAGTTTCGAGCATCAAATCAATTGAATTGTCTCCCCCCCCCCCCCCCCCCCCGGTCGGAAGCTGCAAATCCTGTGTATAATTTAGACGCCACCCGGTGTTACGATGACCGCATGGAAACCGGAAGTAGTCATTTCATGTTGGACGTGAAGATCTGTGAAATGGAAGGCTGATACAAGAGACGAAAAGATCTGTGAAATGGAAGACTGAAACAGGGGACGTGAAGATCTGTGAAATGGAAGACTGAAACAAGGGAAGCATAAATCTGTGAAATGAAAGACTGATACAAGGGACGTGAAGATCTGTGCAATGGAAGACTGAAACAGAGTACACAAAGATCTGTGAAATAGAAGACTGAAACAGAGTACATAAAGATCTGTGAAATAGAAGACTGAAACAGGGGACACAAAGATCTGTGAACTAAAAGACCGAAACATGGGACACAAAGATCTGTGAACTAGAAGACCGAAACATGGGACACAAAGATAATGAAATAGAAGACTGAAACAGGGGACACAAAGATCTGTGAAATAGAAGACTGAAACAGGGGACACAAAGATCTGTGAAATAGAAGACTGAAACAGGGGACACAAAGATCTGTGAACTAGAAGACCGAAACAAGAGGCTCAAAGTAATGTAATCAAAGCTGTTAAGGATTTTTTCCATGAGTGCGTGTTTTGGTTTGTGTTTTTATAATACTTAATTTGTCAGTGAGCGTATTCGGTGGGGAGATTGATTCAGTAGCTGTGACTAGCTGCTTTGTAGTGTTGACCTTGTTTTGGGCATGAGATATGAAGTTGTTAAGGGCATGAAATGTGACGTTGTTTTGGGCATGAGATATGACTTTGTTTAGGGCATGAAATGTGACGTTGTTTTGGGCTTGAGATATGATGTTTTTTGGGCATTAGATATGATGTTGTTAAGGGCATGAAATATGATGTAGTTTTGGGCCTTAGATATGACGTTATTTTGGTCGATAGATATGATGTTGTTTAGGGCATGAAATATGACGTTATTTTGGGCCTTGAGACTTGACGTTGTTTTGGGCATGATATATGACGTTGTTTTGGGCATGAGATATGACGTTGTTTTGGGCATGAGATATGACGTTGTTTTGGGCATGAGATATGACGTTGTTTTGGGCATGAGATATGACGTTGTTTTGGGCATGAGATATGACGTTGTTTTGGGCATGAGATATGACGTTGTTTTGGGCATGAGATATGACGTTGTTTTGGGCATGAGATATGACGTTGTTTTGGGCATGAGATATGACGTTGTTTTGGGCATGAGATATGACGTTGTTTTGGGCATGAGATATGACGTTGTTTTGGGCATGAGATATGACGCTGTTTTGGGCATGAGATATGACGCTGTTTTGTGCATGATAAATGACCGTATTTTGGGCATGCGATATGACGTTGCGCGCTGTTATGGATTAGTAGTTGGTATGTAGAGTGAGAGCCGACGGAAGATGGTTCGAGGAACATGTTTTGTGAATAGAGAACCTTATGAAACATGTAACACCAGGTGCTGTTGTTGATTTTGTGCCGATAGTTTTTACCCTTAGACTACAACTGAGACGTCGAGCTGACCATACAAACAGAAGTTCGTAACGAAATCCCTTTAAATGTACAAAGTATGTAGCGTTATTATGGTTATAAGTTTTCTCAAATTTGATAACAACGGGGAAAAAAGGAATGAATGGAAACTGAATTATGAATAACTCACAACCCAACCACCACGCCATCCCATACATCTCCAACATTAGTTGTTGGACTCTTGGAATGTTATAGCACAGTTAACATTAGTTGTTGGACTCTTGGAATGTTATAGCACAGTTAACATTAGTTGTTGGACTCTTGGAATGTTATAGCACAGTTGTAAATAGAACGTCTTCTCGGATTTTTTTCTTTTACGGTTAAAAAACCTTTGGATTCGCACAGACCTTCAATATTATATATTTTGTAGAGAACGTCAATGTAAAAAAAAAAGAAAAAAAAAAGCTTTTCAAAAAATCAACACTTGATGAAATGCCATCTGTTTGGGATTTAAGACCGAAAAAGTTTTAATTAATCTCAGAGAACAGTGCAATTTAGTGTTGTTTATGGCGCACGAAATCTGTCAGAGGAAATGAAATCACGTCTAGCATTAGGAGAACTCATAAACTTGAAGGAATTCAATATCCTGGACATCAAGTTGCCAGTGTTGTGGCCAAAGAATTTGAACATTTAAAAATAAACAAATTCACCGTCACTTCAGTTAGGTATGGAGAGTTAAGCGGTGTTCACACGATGAGACATTTTTTCAGACACCAATCTGAGCACCACGTTTTGATGATAGTTATATCAGTGACGTAGCTAACGTCGGTGTCACCCGGTGCGGTAAACTCATGGTGTCACCCCATCTACTTCCACGATGGATTTCTTCTTGTTAAAATAAGTCCACAGTATAACAATGAAAAGAATAAAAACAAATTAATTGAATGTAAGGAGGTTAATGTATTTAAGAACTATAACATGTACTTAGAATCGCCCAACCACGTCACTTTCGCTATCAATTGAAAGCTTTGTTTCTCAGAATTTAGATGAATACAGCTTCGTCTCACTTACGAAATTTACCGAGCATTTCAATCAGCGTTGAATCATGGTCAAATCTGGGTTTTTCTGACGTAATTGTAGGGTCATCTCATTTCTAACGCATACACCTATGAACTTTGACATGTTTGGACAATTTACGTGTGATCGGTTATACTGTTCTAAAATTCGGTGAGACTGCGCACTGTCTGCTTCGTAACTATGCAAGTGTTCAATGTGGTCTCACCCCCGTCCCCATGAGACGATGTCAACTTGTTAGGCCAGCACCCCCCAGAGACCCCTAGCTACGCCACTGATTTCTATTTCTGTAAATGTTTAAATGTTACTATGTGAGCATCCATTTTGTTTCGAGAAACACAAAATATTACACGGGAATGGAGCAGTCTGATCATGTGACACGGGTTGAAGCATTAAACATGATCGGAAGCAACAGTCTGGTAGTATGACTCTGATAGTGGTAGTATGACTGATGGTATTGAAAGTCACAACGTCACTGCTGATAAACGAGTCACCTCACCAGCACCCTCAAGCTACAACACGTAGCTTCCTCTACACGTAGCTTCCTCTACACGTAGCTTCCTCTACACGTAGCTTCCTCTACACGTAGCTTCCTCTACACGTAGCTTCCTCTACACGTAGCTTCCTCTACAGTAGCTTCCTCTACACGTAGCTTCCTCTACACGTAGCTTCCTCTACACGTAGCTTCCTCTACACGTAGCTTCCTCTACAGCAGTTTGGCACTACAGACATCTTTCTTATAACATTTCACCATTTATTTTTATGAAATATTTCGTTTAATTTTTTTTCTTCTAATATCTTATTAATTTTTTTTTTTGGAAGTACTGTTGCAAGAATTTTTTATCAGTACCATTGGTCAGTACATTGGTAAATTCTATCGGTTAGCACTGTTGGTCAATGTTCATGATGTCATTTCCTTCATCCCGCGGCTTTCTGTTAGACAATGACTTTTTTCCAACATTCATTCTGTAGTCATTCTATGTATTCCAACCATACCAATATACCTTGTTAGGTCATTCTATGTATTCCAACCATACCAATATACCCTGTTCAGTCATTCTATGTATTCCAAACATACCAATATACCTTGTTAGGTCATTCTATGTATTCCAAACATACCAATATACCTTGTTCAGTCATTCTATGTATTCCAACCATACCAATATACCTTGTTCAGTCATTCTATGTATTCCAACCATACCAATATACCTTGTTCAGTCATTCTATGTATTCCAAACATACCAATATACCTTGTTAGGTCATTCTATGTATTCCAAACATACCAATATACCTTGTTAGGTCATTCTATGTATTCCAAACATACCAATATACCTTGTTAGGTCATTCTATGTATTCCAACCATACCAATATACCTTGTTCAGTCATTCTATGTATTCCAACCATACCAATATACCTGGTTCGGTCAACCTATGTAATATTCAACTCAGTAAAAAGCTATGTCCAGCCCTTCACGTCAATGGTGGTTGTCTCAGATCCAACCATCGATCTTAAACGGCTTAACTCTTGTGCAATCTACAATAACAGGCCGGCACATCACGCCCAGCGGTGGTGAAGTCATTAAAATTATTGTGCAATCTTTTCAAACATTTCATATACTTCTCTACAAGTTCGTCCACATAACCGTTGTTTAGTAGAGGAATCTCATTGACAAAGTGACGCAAGTCAAGATTAGAGGGGATATCAAGTGCACGCTTCACATCGTTATATTTTTCACGTTTGACTCTACGAACCTAGGTGATGAGTCAGATTGTCCCCCTATGTCAATATAACGCAATTAATTACATTCCAATGTCTTCGTTACGATTTAACTTGAAAATACAACTTAGATACAAAATGAATGCCATACACATGAAATTTTATTGTGGGTGGCCTGTTTTCAGTCGACACCGTGTGACTAGTAATGAACAAGGAATATCACTTATGCAGTTCGAACATCAACAGCGAAGATCTGTTTGGTTGGATGAAACATAGCTCGAAAATATCAAGGTAAAATACATCACAGGGAATCGCTTAAGACTGCTGGCGAGAAAAATGAATTTCTGAGCCAAATATCATGTCAAACAATTTCTTCTTTTGAGATTGCAACTCTTCTTTTTTAAAAAGCCATTAAAAGAAGAAAAACAGAACTTGCTAAGTGGATCAGCTTATTGGGGATGAAGAAATACCTTCAACAAGACACACACACACACACACACAAACAAGAACCCGGCAATGCTTTAACAAAAAACAAACAACAACAAACAACTTTGAATTGTATGAAGCTAAATTCATTTTAATGTTACAATTGAATAATATTTTGATACTGGAAGCCCCTCAGTGAAGATTTTAGAGTCCCCATTGAGTGTGTCCATGTCGTTTTTTCATGTCATTTGTTCATGTCAGTGCATTTTACAGGCTTCGTGTCAAGGTTAATTGCCCTAAATGCACGTGCTCAGGGGGCGCGGGCGCAAAATGCTAGGATGGCACGCGATGGCCCCACTCAGACTACACCGAAGACCACACCGGAGCCGAGCTGGTCATTTGACGCTAACAGCGGTGGTGAACGTGAATACAATGAGCACCGGTTACGGCCCCGAGTAAGACAGTTACGCTGTCTAGCGTTACGAAGTTTCGCCGTTACGGAAGTGTACAGTGTCAACGGAAGGGAACTCTGGTGGACAAGTCAGTTTGTCAATACGCCCGAAGTCTCCAGAAGATTAAGTCAACTTTTTATTCAAAATTTAAATCAATTCTCGGAGCACGCATATTGGTCGCTTTGAATCAAACTTTTAGAAACTCTACAATAAATATAGGTTGACTTGTTAAAAAAAAAATTAAAATGATGAAATAATTGCATGTAAAATTGTAACTGGAGAAAGCCTACAAATCAATGTTCAGCCCTGACAGAAGATGCTTATTAAGACAAAAACAAGAATCCCAGATTAAACGGAACAAAAAAAAAAATGATAATACGCTTTCCAGGACAGGCTTAACAATGTTAAACCTGAAGAAATAGATTTAACATTAGCCATAGAAATAGATTTAACATTAGCCATAGAAATAGATTTAACATTAGCCATAGAAATAGATTTAACATTAGCCATAGAAATGATATAAAAATAAATTGATAGCGCTCAAATGGTATCACATGCTGATCTAAGCGCATTCGTCAGAAATGGTGCGATGAAGATGAATATGATCAGCAGGCCTCGTCTGAAATGGTGCGATGAAGATGAATATGATCAGCAGGCCTCGTCTGAAATGGTGCGATGAAGATGAATATGATCAGCAGGCCTCGTCTGAAATGGTGCGATGAAGATGAATATGATCAGCAGGCCTCGTCTGAAATGGTGCGATGAAGATGAATATGATCAGCAGGCCTCGTCTGAAATGGTGCGATGAAGATGAATATGATCAGCAGGCCTCGTCTGAAATGGCGCGATGAAGATGAATATGATCAGCAGGCCTCCCGGTTTCACAACGAGCAGTTTCCATGGCAAACACAAGCTTAGCAGTTTAACTTTAACTTTGTGTTGTTGGGACATTTGGTTCAAAGCTACATTGAAAGAGCACATACAACGAACGTGCGCAAACAAAAACAACAACAACGCTATAGTGAGACTATCGCTTATTGCTGGAGGTCGATATGATGCTGTCCTAACAAGGAACAATGGGTGTGTGCAACATTTCTTGATAGGATTATATTTTTTTTTAAAATCCATCTTTTAATGTATGTCGCAAAATTTAATATAAAATACATCATTTATGTCACGTGATGAAATGTACTTTTAAGTGCGAACAGCTGATCTACAAAATATAATCAAAACAATGTCTTAATGGAACCCCATTTTTTTTTTTTACTTGCCATACAAAACCGTTTGAAGGCAACCTATACCAGAGAATGGGGTGGGATAGGGCAAGAGCCTGGGAGGAGTGGTCGATGGGGGAGAGGTTGGGGTGAAGAGCTTGAAACGCACGACCAAAACCATTTTCCGCTCTTTGACCACATTACCAGTCCAGCAGCTTCAAGCTGGCTATTAGCCGTGTAATTAGCGGTCCTAATGGCTGTGGGTTATTCACCCCCCACCCACACCCCAACAATAACCCTTTCTTTCCTCCTCTTTGAAAAGAGTACATGACGCCCCGTGGGTCTGAATCGCGGTCGATGGGGAGGCCGCCCAGGGCAGAGAACGGAACGTCGAAGCAAGACGAAATAGACGCAATTGTTCATGTCTCCCACACAGGTTGAGGTCTACCAGCGAGCAATACATTGATGATGAGGTAATGATGAGGTAATGATGAGGTAATGATGAGCGGCTCACGTAAGATCGTGAATGAAGATCTATTTTCGTAATTATAAATCCTACGATTTGAAGAATTATAAAAAAAATGATTCGAACAGGAAATACTCCTTACGCGTGTCTGTTGACAGATAGTGTTCAGTGTTTGCATTGTCTGGGTGGCGTATTTAGGAAAAGATAGAGTCTCACTATGAGACGTCTTGGAACAATCTTGAGTCACTGATTTCGATGTCAGCTCTGGAACATTACGTGGAACATATTTTTTTTTTTTTTTTTTAAATTTGAGACAAAATATTTATTACACCTAAGTAACTAATATTAATGGGTTATTTTAAGAATTTTTCGCGACTTAAAACCAGGCATTTTAAAATAANGATTTGAAGAATTATAAAAAAAATGATTCGAACAGGAAATACTCCTTACGCGTGTCTGTTGACAGATAGTGTTCAGTGTTTGCATTGTCTGGGTGGCGTATTTAGGAAAAGATAGAGTCTCACTATGAGACGTCTTGGAACAATCTTGAGTCACTGATTTCGATGTCAGCTCTGGAACATTTCGTGGAACATATTTTTTTTTTTTTTTTTAAATTTGAGACAAAATATTTATTACACCTAAGTAACTAATAGTAATGGGTTATTTTAAGAATGTTTCGCGACTTAAAACCAGGCATTTTCAAATAAATCTCTGGCTACACTCTTTACTCGCTAGTGATACGTGTTGAATTAGTCTACATTCGAATCCATTTGAATTTCTATTTGCCATAAACTTCTACATTGAAAACGAGAATTAGATTTAAAAAAAAAATTGTCTAAAAGAAGAAGAGTTCCATAATAAATAAGAATTTAAAAAATAAAAAGTAGTTGCATAACTGATTGGTTCCAACAAGATCTGTAGATGAGATAAAGACCACACCGTCAACACATTTATTTAATAAATACAATCTCAATGCAAACTTTGAGCAAATCGCCGTCAGAGGAAACATTTTTCATACTATTCGGACATGACACACACAGACACACACTTATTGACCAATAATTTTGAGGTTAATGCTCAGCCCCTCTGCTTTGTATACAATCCCAAGAGAAGGGATTCAACAACCAAAGGGAACCATAACACAAGTAGAAACTATGGCAATGGCTGGCCTCTTATTGATACCATGCTTCAACTAAAACTCAACGACAGCAAAGGAAACCCGTACACCAAGTGACATTATTTGCCGTCCTCAAGACTCGCTAAAAATAACAATTTCACGAGAGATTTCTTAGAAGTAATGTCTCCTTCTTATTACGCCAGGTGTCGCTGACAGAAGAGGCGTATTTATTTATTAGCAGAAATAAGAGGAAAATACCCCGCGCCCACACCCA
>CAXITT010000110.1:411518-422521 GCA_964033795.1 Lymnaea stagnalis | reverse complement strand
AGATACACCATGTCATGGGACACAAGTCAAACTTACTATACAGATACACCATGTCATGGGACACAAGTCAAACTTACTATACAGATACACCATGTCATGGGACACAAGTCAAACTTACTATACAGATACACTATGTCATGGGACACAAGTCAAACTTACTATACAGATACACTATGTCATGGGACACAAGTCAAACTTACTATACAGATACACCATGTCATGGGACACAAGTCAAACTTACTATACAGATACACTATGTCATGGGACACAAGTCAAACTTAGTATACAGATACACTATGTCATGGGACACAATTCAAACTTAGTATACAGATACACTATGTCATGGGACACAATTCAAACTTAGTATACAGATACACTATGTCATGGGACACAAGTCAAACGTACTATACAGATACACTATGTCATGGGACACAAGTCAAACTTACTATACAGATACACCATGTCATGGGACACACGTCAAACTTACTATACAGATACACCATGTCATGGGACACAAGTCAAACTTACTATACAGATACACCATGTCATGGGACACACGTCAAACTTACTATACAGATTGTGGTACAGTACCCTGTGTGCAGTAACTTACTATACAGATACACCATGTCATGGGACACAAGTCAAACTTACTATACAGATACACCATGTCATGGGACACAAGTCAAACTTACTATACAGATACACCATGTCATGGGACACACGTCAAACTTACTATACAGATACACCATGTCATGGGACACACGTCAAACTTACTATACAGATACACCATGTCATGGGACACACGTCAAACTTACTATACAGATACACCATGTCATGGGACACACGTCAAACTTACTATACAGATACACCATGTCATGGGACACAAGTCAAACTTACTATACAGATACACCATGTCATGGGACACAAGTCAAACTTACTATACAGATACACTATGTCATGGGACACAAAAATGTCAAACTTACTACGCTAAAAGACGTCCCGTTCTGCAGGGACAGCAATCAAAGGGAGCGCACCCAATCTTCCGCATATGTGAGCAGCGCGTCAAATTGATTTACCCCCTGCCTCCCCAGGGCCAAAAACTGTTCCTAATATGTTTGTTTGAACGTCAGCTCCTCATGATTAACTCAGGCGTGGCTCACAAGACGTGGGCTTCTGTCTTGAAGTTGGATCAACCTTGAACTTTACTGGAACCAAACTAGTATCTTTAAAATAAAACAATAGGACCGAGACTGACGACACAGTCATAAGATGTTAGTATGACCAAGACTGACGACACAATCACAAGATGTTAGTATGACCAAGACTGACGACACAATCATAACATGTTAGTATGACCAAGACTGACGACACAATAACAAGATGTAGTATGACCAAGACTGACGACACAATAACAAGATGTAGTATGACCAAGACTGACGACACACTCACAAGATGTTAGTATGACCAAGACTTACGACACACTCACAAGGTGTTAGTATATACCTAAAATAGGACACAAACCTTTACTGTTCGCGACAGCAAGTCCCCTTGTTCGAAAAATTGAAACTTTTAAACATTTCAGTTGGTTGGAGGCTTCGGTCCAAGCCAGTGTACTTTTTAGAACTCTGTTTGAGCTATACGTCACCTGAACCATCACATGGTCGTCCAGTCTGCCAATCAGTGCCAGGCAAATGTCCAGCTCTGAAGAAGTAGGGGATCGATTTTTTTGGTGAGGAATTTTCTTCCAAGAAATTCTCCAAGAAGCTGATGTTTCTAGACTTCTGTTCTTTTGGTGAGTTTGTTCTACAGCAAGATCTGTGACATTTGTACCTGGTGAGTTTGTTCTACAGCAAGATCCGTGACATTTGAACTTGGTGAGTTTATTCTACAGCAAGATCTGTGACATTTGTACTTGGTGAGTTTGTTCTACAGCAAGATCTGTGACATTTGTACTTGGTGAGTTTGTTCTACAGCAAGAATGATGACATTTGTACTTGGTGAGTTTGTTCTACAGCAAGAATGGAGAAATCTCCTGGCCGTGCCACCGTCTTCGTTAAGTGGTCACATAATCAACGAAGATTCGAGAAATAAGTGAAAGAAGATATCACTAACTACAGCAAAACTTGAAGAGCTCCGCTGGAAAAATTTCAGTGTATTATCTTACAGTCTATAAGTGCAAGTGAACGTTGCCCATGTGTATGCGTGTGTGATTGTATGTTTGAAATGGCCACGGCGTACATGGTTTTTACAGTTGAACAAAAGCTCCCCCCCCCCCCACACAACACATCCAATAGTGGCATTGAAGCATGGGGTAGATCCATTGTAGGTTAAAGGTGTTACGTCAGTGTATTTCACAATTGAAATATCAACTCATATGACCAATTAATGGTGCACCTACTCAATGTTTACTATGGTGTTCTAACAAATTAGACAAACCTTAAAAACTACGGTTTACTTATAAATCCTTCATTAAGTGACATAGCGAGCAGTGTGGGGCGGGGGCGGAACATTCGAAAAATGATGCATAAGTGCTATTAGTGCTCCCCCCTTCCCAAAAGCCTCGCAATGCAGGCACATCGGTGACGCCCCTGAACTATATTAATATTCTATTGTCCCACCCCCTCCTTTTTTAGTTTGAGATCTATTACATGAACTTTTTCTGCATTGAAACAAAAGAAAAATTGTACGCGCGAAACGCAAAATTTCGATGATTATCATTTATCGCAGTTATCAGGAATTTATTTTCGTCAAGTCAGTGGCATCTGGTAGCGGTACAACTGATTTATTATTATTTTTATTTTTTTTTTTTGGGGGGGGGGTGTTGGGAGTTGAGCTGAAAATTTGAAACAATGTGTTGTCAGCGTGTTATATGCCAAGTCTCAGTTTGATAGGATGACGGGAAATGAGTCAATTAGCCGTTTGAAGATTGTGCCTTAAAACAAACACACGAACGAAAGCGACGCTAATATATTTAAAAAGAGGAGCTGTCGCATGACCGATGCTGGTCTAAGGCTGCTAATTGCGATATGTTTAACACCTCTTTGATTACAGTCTTGATGCAGTGTCTGATCAAAACCCTCCATTGACTTAAAATTAGCTCTATATTTATCAGCTAGTAATCTTTTGTAGCCCACTAACCAAATCTTTGTATTCATTTGTTTTCCATTTAAATTCTATCAGCTGTATTGCTCGCTTACACTCTACCAGTAGCGACAAAGTCCACAATTCTATTTTGGTTAGATGCTGGCCAACACTTTTGGATATGCTTTACCTGGGGCATTCGCGAGTAGATCCTGGGGAGTTATGACGAGGGCGAGGCTGGAGATGTGCTCGTGATGAGGGTACATGAAGAAATTAGTGCCATTTTTAGCACAATTTTTGAAACATCCAATTAAATAATAACGGACATTTTGGTAGCCTAGAGCTATACGTTCTCGCCGTTTCAATCATTATTATAACAAAGAAACCTACAGGTACACAAGCCTAGCGCTAAAGTTTTTAACTTGTAGAATTTAAACGAAAATGAACAAAACAAAGAAAGTTTGAACAATTTTAACGTATGCCTAGATATCTGCTTTGGCCGACGAACCCAAGACAGGGAAGAAGTGGGGGGGGGGGTGTTTTAATAGGGAAAGTACTATAACCAAGAACCTGTCGTTCGAATCACTGTGTTATTGCAAGGTCTGGCCCAGACAAGGTTGTCACACAGAATTCTTTGTGGGTCTATTTATAGACACCTTTTATTGACTCGTCCAGAAATCCACCCACAAGGTTAAGATGGCGGCCTATTCCAGCTCATGCAATTAACCGAACAACCGAAAGAATGTTTTGGAAAATCTCTCGTACACCTGTCCATTTTTGCGTCACAACAGTTCCAACTGTTTGCCAAATCTGACAGCTTCGTCTGAACACTTGGGTAGACAACGGAAATACATTTTAGTGGCATAAAGAGACATTTTGAGAGAGATATATAAAGAGAACCAGAGGGGGTAGAGAGAGAAAAGAGAGAGAGAGTGGTGAGGAGAGATAGGGCGAGAAATGGGAAGAGAGAGAGTGGTGAGGAGAGATAGGGCGAGAAATGGGAAGAGAGGGAGAGAGTGGTGAGGAGAGATAGGGCGAGAAATGGGAAGAGAGAGAGAGAGTGGTGAGGAGAGATAGGGCGAGAAATGGGAAGAGAGAGAGATAGAGCGTAGAAAAAAAGAGAGAGCTTTGAGTTAAGATTTTAGCTTCTACTAAGCTCCGCTACCAAGATTCCCATTTCCCTTGTGTCACCGAGTTATCGATCAGAGATGGAGACTTGAGCCAGTCTTGGGGAGTTGACCTTGACTTGCTATGTGTCTTTGACATGGTCAGTAGACAGACATGGACCGTAGGCTGACTGTGTGACTTTGACTTGGTCATTGGATAGGCAGGTAACGTGGACCTGCAGATTGTCCATGATTTAGTCATTGGATAGGCAGGTAACGTGGACCTGCAGATTGTCCATGATTTAGTCATTGGATAGGCAGGTAACGTGTACCTGCAGATTGTCCATGATTTAGTCATTGGATAGGCAGGTAACGTGTACCTGCAGATTGTCCATGATTTAGTCATTGGATAGGCAGGTAACGTGTACCTGCAGATTGTCCATGATTTAGTCATTGGATAGGCAGGTAACGTGTACCTGCAGATTGTCCATGATTTAGTCATTGGATAGGCAGGTAACGTGTACCTGCAGATTGTCCATGATTTAGTCATTGGATAGGCAGGTAACGTGTACCTGCAGATTGTCCATGATTTAGTCATTGGATAGGCAGGTAACGTGTACCTGCAGATTGTCCATGATTTAGTCATTGGATAGGCAGGTAACGTGTACCTGCAGATTGTCCATGATTTAGTCATTGGATAGGCAGGTAACGTGTACCTGCAGATTGTCCATGATTTAGTCATTGGATAGGCAGGTAACGTGTACCTGCAGATTGTCCATGATTTAGTCATTGGATAGGCAGGTAACGTGTACCTGCAGATTGTCCATGATTTAGTCATTGGATAGGCAGGTAACGTGTACCTGCAGATTGTCCATGATTTAGTCATTGGATAGGCAGGTAACGTGTACCTGCAGATTGTCCATGATTTAGTCATTGGATAGGCAGGTAACGTGTACCTGCAGATTGTCCATGATTTAGTCATTGGATAGGCAGGTAACGTGTACCTGCAGATTGTCCATGATTTAGTCATTGGATAGGCAGGTAACGTGTACCTGCAGATTGTCCATGATTTAGTCATTGGATAGGCAGGTAACGTGTACCTGCCGATTGTCCATGATTTAGTCATTGGATAGGCAGGTAACGTGTACCTGCAGATTGTCCATGATTTAGTCATTGGATAGGCAGGTAACGTGGACTTGCTAATTGTCCATGATTTAGTCATTGGATAGGCAGGTAACGTGTACCTGCCGATTGTCCATGATTTAGTCATTGGATAGGCAGGTAACGTGGACTTGCTAATTGTCCATGATTTAGTCATTGGATAGGCAGGTAACGTGTACCTGCAGATTGTCCATGATTTAGTCATTGGATAGGCAGGTAACGTGTACCTGCAGATTGTCCATGATTTAGTCATTGGATAGGCAGGTAACGTGGACTTGCTAATTGTCCATGATTTAGTCATTGGATAGGCAGGTAACGTGTACCTGCCGATTGTCCATGATTTAGTCATTGGATACTTTAGCATGGACTTGCAGTGTCTCTTTTCCCGGAATTTTCTTTCAAATGCTTTAAACGAGATATGAGATTCCCCAAAATAAAAGCGGACCTTAGGTATTTTATCATCTGAAATGGTCTGGCAATTGTATGACAACATACTCAACTAATTGATTTTTAAAATTAAATTTTCTCATGCTCTATTTTTTGAGGTCAAAGCATAATATGCTAGAGCTGTCATAACACAGTATCGTAAAATAAAATCTGTCCTTTAAATTAAAAATTATATCGGACCGCCACTAAGTAAAACACACATTATAATCTTAAACAAAATACAATTGATGTCTCTGGATCTTTGCAAGTTGAAAAAAAATGAGAGAGATAAATATTTGTTAAATCTACATGAAATTCATGGAAAGTACATATTTCAAAAGACATTGGCAAATATATATATATATAATTGACCATTATACATTATATCCATTATATCAAAAGTATCAAACATTGTTTGAACTTTTCACGTAAATGGTAAATATTTATAAAAAGCAATTAAAGGGGGAACAAAACCGTTAATGAGTGCATTAAGTTCGAGTCCACCATGTGACGTCACTCAACTATTTACTATTTTTCTTTTGAAATATAGTTTTTAATGTTTGGCAACTGTGGGCAGATAACTGTTAGGGAGACAAAAAAAATTGATCAGAGTTCTCGAGATAATGTAGTTAAACACGTCAATGACGTCACTGTGTTGACGGGACCGAGGCGGTCGATCACAAGCGCGAGAACAACCGACCAATGCCGGGGCGTTATTTTTGTTGCCGGTCCTCGCCCCTAGCAACCGAATGTTTACCGAGTAATGGCGGAACAACAGCAACACGACGGGAGGTGGTCTGATAAATGGTGGTGGGGGTTGGGACCTTAGAAAAAAAAGGGTGGGGGTGGGGGGGGGGAGAACCAAAAAAACGAAGCTTGAAAACTGATCAATGTGTTCTCTTGAATCGGTCCCAGAAGTTGATAATTACCTGAGTAGGGGGAGATAATTTGAAGGAACTTGAAGGTAAATGCTTAGTTATATCCACTTAGGGTTGGGTTAGTGTATACGAAATGTGTTAACATGAAAAACTCCAAGTCTGAAGATGAACACACCGGAGAGAGAGGAGTCGTCGCCATTCATTTAAACGTTGTTATGTTAAACAAACATTATGTGACCCCGGAGTTGTATTCAAAACAATAATATGTAGCAGCGTCAGTAACCATACCAGGCACACAAAAAACGGAAGTAAAGGTTAAAAACCTTCTTCCGTGAGCGTGACAATACAAAGCTGAAAGAAGTTTGACATAACTTATCTCTCAAGTATCCTGCCAGGGATAAGTTGATAACTGTCACGTGGTTACGGATGGAAACATTCTTTTGGTAAGACTTTACAGGGGTGGGGGTAAGGGGCAGGGGTGGGGGTAAGGGGCAGGGGGGGGGGTAGGGGGCAGGGGGGGGGGGGGGGGGGGGGGTGGGGGGGAGGGGGGGGGGTGAGGGGGGGGGGTGGGGTGGTAAGGGGCAGGGGTGGGGGTAAGGGGCAGGGGTGGGGGTGGGGGTAGGGGTTGGGGTTAGGGCTGGGGGTAAGGGGGTGGGGTAGGGTTGCAGGTACGGGGGTCGGGGTACGGGAGGGGGGTAGCCTTGGGTACAGCTGCTGTATGTGGTGAGTAGGGGAAGGGCTGGGGTATGTGGTGGAGTAGAGGTAGGTGGTGGTTTAGGGGTAGGGCTGGGGTAGGTGGAGCAAGGGTAGGGTTGGGGTAGGTTTAGGAGTAGGGGTAGGGCTGGGGTAGGTGGTGGAGTAGGGGTAGGGCTGGGATAGGTGGTGAAGTAGGGGTAGGGCTGGGGTAGGTGGAGTAGGGGTTGGGTTGGGGTAGGTGGTGGAGTAGGGGTAGGGCTTGGGTATGGCTGGGGCAAGGGGGTTGTTTCATCGGCACGGAATACTACTTGCAATCATTTGCAATGTCAAGGACGCGTCGATCGCTTGAACTGTATTCGTATTCCAGGCGATGATTACAGAGCGATGGGCCAGAGGTTAACATAAACAATCCTATTGCCGTCAAATTCCTGGTCGCCATGTTGCCAGTGATCCAAGTCTGTTGGAAATGGGGGCACGTGCTCACAATGCAAGTTCTCGGCAAAGAAATCGCACGTATCTGTATACAGCGTTGTACATGTATTCAGTGTGGTATATCTATCCTGTGTGGTATATGTATCCAACGTGGTGCATGTGTCCAATGTGGTATATGTATCCAGTGTGGTATATGTATCAAGCCTTGTATCTGATTTGTGAATGCAGGAAGACCTATGAGGTTGAAATGTCCAATCATACAATCCCTTCACTCCATATCATTACAGTCATACAATCCCTTATCTCCATATAATTACAATCATACAATCCTTTCTCTCCATATCATTGCAGTCATACAATCCCTTCTCTCCATATCATTACAATCAGACAATAAATGATCCATTAATGTTGTACTTCTCGGTACATCCATAAATGATGTGCTCAAAGTCGAGTCAATCAAGGAGTAGCGTCCAGCCCAATAGATCGACGTGTCACAGTAAGCTTATCATCTTTGGCTAACTTCAGCCTCCATGTGACAGTGAGCTTATCATCTTTGGCTAACTTCAGCTTCCATGTGACAGTGGTATTGCCATCTCTGGCCGAATTCTGTCACCTTGTCACAGGGTGCTGGTCATCTGCGGCCAACTCCGGTCACCATGCCAGAGTTTGATGGTCACCGAGAAATACATTCAGTCGCCCCCGCACCAAGAGGATGGACAGACAGGCGAGACAACTCAAACTTCAAAAGGGCGATAATGAGAGGCGACGATGGAGATAGATTTTAAAAAAATCATTGATTGGCTAAAAAAGTTTGATTCCAACGGCAATCTTTGACGTCCTTTGGTGTCTGGTTTCCAACGGCAACGGAAACAAACGCATTGGACTTAATACAGCGGGAATAGTCCGGTTGGCGTTTTATCTAAGGTCAATACTATCAGGGGGGGGGGGCAGGAAGTTCGTGCATTAAGTGAGGCAAGTGGTTCATAGAGGTTTTCTGTGCAATGACAGGAAGAACAGGGGGCGGTTTGCACATACAATGATAGGAAGTACAGGGGGCGGTGTGCACATACAATGACAGGAAGTACAGGTGGCGGAGTGCACATACAATGACAGGAAGTACAGGGGGCGGTGTGCACATACAATGACAGGAATTACAGGGGCAGTGTGCCCCTAAATGACAGGAAGAAGAGGAGGGAGGTGTGAAAATACAATGTAGATATATCGACATAAGCACCTTTGTAGTGGTTTGTGCATACAGTGACAGGGGTACTTGGGGCTGATGTGCACATACAGTGACAGGGGTACTTGGGGCTGATGTGCACATACAGTGACAGGGGTACTTGGAGCTGATGTGCACATACAGTGACAGGGGTACTTGGAGTTGATGTGCACATACAGTGACAGGGGTACTTGGGCCTGATGTGCACATACAGTGACAGGGGTACTTGGAGCTGATGTGCACATACAGTGACAGGGGTACTTGGAGCTGATGTGCACATACAGTGACAGCCCATGAACCTCGACTACACGTGTATGTCACTAAGGGGTACTTGGAGCTGATGTGCACATACAGTGACAGGGGTACTTGGAGCTGATGTGCACATACAGTGACAGGGGTACTTGGAGCTGATGTGCACATACAGTGACAGGGGTACTTGGGGCTGATGTGCACATACAGTGACAGGGGTACTTGGAGCTGATGTGTACATACAGTGACAGGGGTACTTGGAGCTGATGTGCACATACAAAGATTAAAGAAATAGAGTGTTTACTTTGATCTATAGATCACAAAATTTTCTACATTACAAGCGGTGATGCAGAAATTATTAAAATTAGTTATATTTATATTCTCTTTAGATTACAATGGTATTCACATTTCCCCCTCTGTCTTGCACTCCACGTTCTAACATCGCGCCTCACCACGCCTTCCCCACTCCCCACTCTCTCCCTGCACTTGAAACCCAGCACTCCTCTTACTGCCACTGACTGAGTGCAACAGGCTGGTACATAGAAGAGTTATGCCTTGACAGAATTGTATTTATTTAAGTCCCGTGGGCCAACTCACGTCGTAGGACAACATTGATTTTTTGAAAGCGAAAAGCTGCCCCTTGGCCATTAATTGCAGCGATATCCTGGCCAACGGTTGGACAGAGGTCCTACAAATGGCCCGTTAAGCTGATTTGAAACAAATAAATTCTTTTGACTCGAGGCCTTTCCTCACCCAAACATTGCGACTAGGAGGGCGTGAAGAAAACATCTGAGCCCGTACACGTTTTAAGAGACCCCCCCCGCCCCTTTTTTATATTTGTAATAATAAGACCCCGTTCTGTGGCGTTGAGTGGTTCAGAGGTTTCCCAAGATATACATGCTATTCAGTCGTTTTATTTTGATGTTTTCTGCAAGTAATTTCACAAATTATCAAGCTAAATTAAAATAAAATATTTGTTACATCCTACAATAAATGCGGGATGTATTTTGACACATGGAAAGAAACTATTCTACCATTTAGTATAACAATGTCCCGATTAATGGGGATCGAGCCAATAAAGTATTCTTATTTTAAACGTAAAGATGCCATGACGTCAGACCGCTCAACATCGCTCGAAGTAAAGAGTAATGTGCCCCTGAATTATGTTATGCAGGTCTCGACTTGCTTGCTTGATATTCGACCAGATAAAGACATTTATTTCAAAATAGGCCAACAAGAAAGCTTCTCTATCATCAGTGTGTAAGAAAGCCTCTCTATCATCAGCGTGTAAGAAAGCCTCTCTATCATCAGTGTGTAAGAAAGCCTCTCTATCATCAGAGTGTAAGAAAGCCTCTCTATCATCAGCGTGTAAGAAAGCCTCTCTATCATCAGTGTGTAAGAAAGCCTCTCTATCATCAGTGTGTAAGAAAGCCTCTCTATCATCAGTGTATCAACTTTCAGACTTTGTTTCCAGCTGATCTGGAATTTAGGGCATTGTCACGATTTTTAAAAAAAATTTAAAAAAAAAAAAAAAGAGAAAGAAAATTGCAGATTTCTCAAGCATTTGATCAGCAATTCCATACCAAGTGTGATGGCAAAGTTATGGTTTATTGAATTGCCTTCACCACACACGCACAGATGTCGTAATGACCTGGTCGACGAACACTACCTTACACAAAATTCTTGGGATGAGGGGCTGTCCTAATAATTATAATTTGAGGATGGCTGGAATTTTTTTCTTGGGGGGGGGGGGGG
>CAXITT010000110.1:384210-411504 GCA_964033795.1 Lymnaea stagnalis | reverse complement strand
GGGGGGGGGGGGGGGGGGGGGGGGGGTGTCTGTGGTGAGGGAGGGGCGGCCCATATTAAATAGAGTGCCTTATAAGATGATCGATGGAAGCTTTAGTTATCAAAGTCAACAGTGAAGAAAGTGGGGAGGAGCTTGGAGGCAAAACGTGTGGAGGAATAAGGAAGTTACGAAATGTTGGTCTCGACGTGAAGACAGTTTCCTCTCAGGGATGTTGGTTGTGGATTAGTGAGGTAATGGTGTATGTTTTGGGTGAGATGAGAGAATCCATGGTGTGTTGGACGGTGAGATTAGTGAAATAATGGTGTGTTATATGGCGAGATTGGTGAGATAACGTTTTTAAGTTTTAGGGTAAAATTGTTTCGATAATGGTGTATGTTTTAGGGTAAACTTGGATAGATAATAATGTTTCTAAACTTAGGCAATCGCTGTGTGTTCTTTGCCTACATACATTTCTTTATAATAGAAATTCCCATTGGATCTTTCTTGTTCGCCCGGTCAGCGCTCACCACGCTGTGATGTCATTGGCTGCTTCCCTCCGTCATGCGCTTCATCACGTGCGCACCAAACGCGCACAAAAGAAAACATGTCTACATGATGGAGTTTACAAAAAACAAGGTCTAACACATTTTTTACCCCTTCTGAGCACACGCCAATGATGATGAACCCAGAACTGTCAAATTAATTGATAAGAATGATTTGATTGAAATACCACATGAGGACACATACCCTGGCCTTCAATAACATTGTAACTAGTAGCATGGTGCATATGGGCACTAGAAACCTCATACTCCGTGCATCTGGAATTATTGTTATAGATTACGCCCTTGGCATGTATTTTGCACGTGCAACGTGGTTGTGCAGTCCAGCTAGTATGTGTATTTATGTCTTGAGCAGCAGTACATTGTTATGTGTCGTAATCCTGTCTGCTAACTCTTACGTGGTCCTCAAGTAGAACAGGGTCATTGCAACTTGTTGAATATCAAAAGGTGACCACAATCATGATTGTACTCTCCATTGGCGAGACTTCATATGAACTGGTCAGAAAGCAACTCAAGTTGTCTTAGTGGAACAGATAGCTTTTTAACCCGGGGAGGGGGGTGCCAGCGCCCCCCGAGGGTGTTAGGTAGTGTTTCATGTTTATTTGCATTTTATTTAACATTTATTATCGTGGGCATGGGGAAAATCGAGAGTGAGAACGGCGCTAAAAAACCACATTATGACCCCCTGCGGTAGGTGAAGCCACCTGACACAAATGTGTTCACTCCTAAGGTCACCTAGCCAGGACAAAAACGCAACTAATGAAAAACCATTACCGGGCTAAGCCAGAGAATAATCCGCTGAAACGTCTCTCTCGACACTACACTGTTTATAGTTCCGTTGTCATGACAACCGACCGGTCCTAACTGCTCGTAGATGACACAATGAGACTCATAGAGCCATTATGTGACGTACGACATCGCGTCGTGGTAGGGGCGACGACGCCATCATTTACATCCAGTGACAGATGTACCACGTCAAGAACAAACATCATATTGCCCCAATTACTGGCACTTCGATGACTTCAAGTAGAAACACTCTTACATACTGGCTTATTTTTTTAAAATAATTATTTTACTTTAAAAAAAATAAAAAATTGCCACCATTCGCTTTGGATCAACCAAATTGACTGAAGTTGAAAAGAAAACCTTCACACCGGAGTTGTGGTCCTAAGGTGAATGAATGCGCCTGTTTCTTTTGGCCCATGATACGTGGTTTGAAAAAAACTTTAACAAATATGAGGAGTAGAATTTAGAGACTTCTGTTGAAATGTATTCTTGGGATTAAAATGTTGAATAATTTAAAAAAAAAAAGAAATATTACACGAAATAGAACAAATAAATACACAAAAAAACAAACATAAAAAGAATAAATAAATTTAAAATGCTTTCGCAACAATGTAACATTTATGTTACAATTTCTCCAACATAATAATACTAATAATACTAATAATAAAGCTTATTTGAAAATCACGCCTCATCCCCAAAGGCTCGAAGCGCGGTACAAAGTCATCCATATTAAAAGAGAAATGAAACAAATTCTATATTTGACCACATTGAAATACAAAACGCAACATTACAAAAACTGCTGACGAGAATATCCATTCTAAGTTAAGTCTTTCATCCCTTGCAACCATAAGCATGGCATACACGAATTAAAATAACCATTTTTTAAAACATTGCGCAATTTTAAAAAAGCCACTTTATATCATAAATTGTCTCGACCGTTTTCAAAGATAATCTGATAACTACCCGAGGCAAACCTAAACAACGGAAATGTTAGACAACGAAAACGTGATAACATTGTTTAAATTCTTTATTTGGATTTCGGAATCGGGAGATTTAAAAAAAAAATAACCTCATGCATTGCGAAGGGGAGCTGCTAGGGGAAATGAAAAAACAATACTGATAGGCCCTCCCAAGGTTTAACAATGAAAATCCCGTTATACCCCCCCCCGCCCCCAGACATAGCACAGGGTGTCCGGTCCCCCGGCGCCCCATCCTAGTTGTGCAGACACAAGCGCCCAATCTTCGGGGCCACGTCTTTTGGGAGTTCAGTCCTAACACCACAGGACTCTAACTCCGTGCGACCCTGACAACGCCCGACCCTATCACCATCCGGGCCCTAACACCCTACCACCATCCGGGCCCTAACACCGTACAACACCCTACCACCATCCGGGCCCTAACACCGTACAACACCCTACCACCATCCGGGCCCTAACACCGAACAACACCCTACCACCATCCGGGCCCAAACACCGTACAACACCCTACCACCATCCGGGCCCCAACACCCTACCACCATCCGGGAACCGACACCCTACCACCATCCGGGCCCTAACACCCTACCACCATCCGGGCCCCAACACCCTACCACCATCCGGGCCCCGACACCCTACCACCATCCGGGCCCCGACACCCTACCATCATCTGGGCCCCGACACCCTACCACCATCCGGGCCCCGACATCCTACCACCATCCGGGCCCTAACACCGTATAGCCCTGATATCGAAAGTTTTCTTATCTCGGGGCCAACAGATAAAAGAGCCAGCTTTCAGACATCGGTCCAGCGCCATGGCTTTTAATAAAAGGTGTCAAACAAAAGGATTGGTTGCCCGTCAGAAATTCTGGCCTGACTGAAACGAGTGTGCTAGCTTTGTGATCAAAGTAACATAGCGCTCCCAAACCCAATTGTTATTAGGAACTTTGATGTTAAGGAGAGACATTTCAACACATGTAAATTATTCTTGCAAAAAAGAAAACTTAATTATTTTATGAATCCGGTATTTTTTGCGGAGTGAGTTTAGACTCCGATATAAAACTGACTCCGACTCCACAACCCCCCACCCTCCTTCACCAATCCCATACGGCTGCCAGGGATATGTGTGGGATACACTATCACGTGAGAGTACTGTGTGGGATACACCATCACGTGAGAGTACTGTGTGGGATACACTATCACGTGAGAGTACTGAGTGGGATACACCATCACGTAAGAGTACTGTGTGGGATACACTACACTATCACGTGAGAGTACTGTGTGGGATACACTATACTATCATGTGAGAGTACTGTGTGGGATACATCATCACGTGAGAGTATAGTGTTCAGTCATATTATCGGTGAGTCCCATGTTATCACCGTCCGTTTCATGCCAGCCTTGCAATGATAAAACTTACGCCCTACATTATTTCGGCACCCCCACCCCTAGCCCACTTGTTCACAGTTGTTGATAGACTAAACTTCCAGTATTCTAACAGAGACCGCCGTCATCTAGGAACATAGCGTGGTTCATAAAATAGGGGACCGAACAATCCAATATTTTTTTGGTCTGGTTGTCGTTGCTAATCCAGGGGAAGAAACCAAAATAAATGATGTGACTGAATTCTAGTCGCATGAGTTATCTCTCTAAACCCACTTTGTAAAATTGACAACCTATTCCAACTAGCTCTACGAAACAACTAGATCTATCAATTATTATAGTCTTAAACACAAACAAACAAACAATAATAACAGCAACAACAATAATAATTAAAACAATGAAAACATATTTCAAATGATTTCATGTAATTTTTGTTTTTTAAAATGTTTCGAAAACTCGGCCCATCGACCCCCACCATCTCAACACCCTCACATTGGTGCACTGAACCCGCCATCGGCTCGTTCATTAGTGATAAGATTTCCTCCTCGTCGTGAATTATCAATAGATGTGTAGCCGAGGCACGGCTCGGTCTAACAGGGAACCGTCCAATGAAATGTTAGGCAATGTGTGTCGCCATATGTAATTCTCGGAATATCAACCGGCCTCAATGGAAAGGGCTTGGGACAACAATGTTAAGGGCAAAGATAAAATCGTACGATCCTTAATCAGTGCATCGGGAATTTCCAAACAGTTGGCGCTTTGATGTGTAGCGGCCGATGGTTCTCAAAATGTATGTAATTAACAATGAATGTTCTGTTAAAGGTCACAGCTGTTTGTTGGAAGATTCAGGGAGACCCATCGTGTATGTTCTAAGTTTTAAAGTCACTTCAGAGAGAAAGAGAGAGAGAAAGAAATAGAGACAGAGTGAGAGAAAGAGCGAAGGAGAAAGAGAGATAAAGGAGAAAGAGAGACAGAGAGAGAAAGATAGAGAGAAAGATAGAAAAAGAGGGGGAAGAGAAGAGAGAGAGAAAGAGAAAAGAAGCGTGAAAGAAAGATAGAAAAGGAGAGGAAGAAAGATAGAAAAGGAATGAGAAAGAGAGAAAGAAAGATAGAAAAGGAGAGAGAGAGAGAGAGAGAGAGAGAGAGAGAGAGAGAGAGAGAGAGAGAGAGAGAGAGAGAGAGAGAGAGAGAGAGAGAGAGAGAGAGAAAAAAAAGAGAGAGAGAGAGAGAGAGAGAGAGAGAGAGAGAGAGAGAGAGAGAGAGAGAGAGAGAGAGAGAAAAGACAAGAGAGAGAGAGAGAGAGAGAGAGAGAGAGAGAGAGAGAGAGAAAGATAGAAAAAGGGAGAGAGAGAGAGAGAGAGGGAAAGACAGAAAAAAAGGAGAAAGAGAGAGTGAGAGAAAGAGTGAGAGAGAAAGAGAGAAAGAGTGAGAGAGAAAGAGAGACAAAACACTGCAACATAACAAATAACAGGACGAGGGTAGCAAAGGTCAAGTGATAACGACCCAATCTTGCTGACATAGATGGTCGGTTGAGATTACTGTACAATGATTAGCTCTATTACACGTGCCGGTCAGCTGCGCATATATAACTTACGTCACATTTTAACCATTTTTATTTTAGCAAAGCCTGGAACTACTCACTAATCTGTGGGGACAATTCATTTAGCGTGCTGCGAGGAGCAAAGTACAATTTAAATAATATCAAACACATTCATTTTGTAGATTTAATTCTGAGGTAACTTTATCAAACATTATTTTTCCTTTTCTTTCTATCTTCATTGAACCTGGGTGCCCCACCTCTGAGTTGTGAACCTTGGCGCCATAAATCTGAAAATTGCCATCACATCTCTGAACCTTGGCGCCACATGGCTTAACCTTGGCGCCACACCTCTAAATATAGGCACACACCTCTAAATATAGGCACCACACCATAGAACCTTGGCACCACACCTCTGAATCTTGACGCCACACCTCTAAATCCATGCACCACACCACTGAACCTTCGCGCCACACCTATTAACCTAGACGCCACATCTCGAAATCTATGCGCCACACCACCGAACCTTGACGAGATCTGGACCGAAGCTGCCTTCGCTTAAATAAATCGATTCATCACCCTGGACCAAACGATCGGCAACTGTATATCCCGTAACTGTATACAGAAAAAGTATCTATGAAAGAAATGTGTTAGAGATGCTTTGATCAATCTTCATTTATCGATTACACAAAAAAAGAAAGAAAAAAGAAAAGAATTCATAAAAAAAAAAAATCACGTGTTGACAGATTCCTTCCCGTAAGTCCACAACAGTACACAGCTATCACCACACCCTTGTGGCACCCACACCACCCTTGTGGCACCCACACCACCCTTGTGGCACCCACACACCCTTGTGGCCTCCACACACGGATACATGAACCGGGTAATCAGTGCGGACTTCGATCTTCTGCCGACACCCGGGGATAACCTTCTTCCGGTGGTCTCCGTTCTCTCCCCCCCCCCCTGCCCCCCAAACGCTGCGTTAAGTCACATGACAGCCAGTTGGGAACGGTTCTCAAATGGTCACGATCTATACACTGTAATTTTAATTTACGAGTAAAAAATTCAGTAAAAACATTAAACGTCATTGGCGTGTTTTCTTTGAGGCCGTCGAACTTCCCTAACCCATCAAGTGTAAAGTCTTCTTATTCCTGACTGGAACTCTTCTATTTTACTGGAAAGTCTTCTTACTCCTGACTGGAACTCTTCTATTTTAGTGTAAAGTCGACTTATTCCTGACTGGTACTCTTCTATTTTAGTGGAAAGTCTTCTTATTCACGACTGGAACTCTTCCTTTTCATAGTATGTAATGTTTCTCAAATTCGGAGCTGTACTTCTCAAGTGTATAGATTTGTCCTTGTGTTAGATCCTTCTTTTATTAACATTTAGCCGGAGCTACCAACACAAGCACGTCTATTTTGGGGAAAGTTCAAAGGTCAGTTAAAAGAAGCTATAAACATGTCCCGACTCCCACGAAAATCTTCAACGCCGAGGCTGTGGCAGTCCAATCAAGTAGTGAGCGCAAAGTCAATCTCCACCCGAAGGCAAGGGCGGTGGCTTGTTTTTTTTGTTTTTTTTGGGGGGGGGGGGGGGTGGCGGGTTGCTCTGAGATTCCATTGATCAATCTTGGAATGCCGACTAAAGTCAGGCGCTCTATGGATTCTCACGGTCTCGAGTCACATTGTATGAGGGGAGAGTGGATGGCTTCAGATGAACTCTAACCACAAGAGGTGGATTCATGGGAGGGGAGAGTGGAAGGCTTCAGATGAACTCTACCACAAGAGGTGGATTCATGGGAGAAGAAGGGAGTGCTTCAGATGAACTCTACCACAAGACGTGCATTCATAGGAGGGGAGTGTGACGTCCCATGCTAGTTTTCTCTCTTCTATTTAATAACGATACTTAGGCTTATTATGAATGAAAGTCTCGCTGGAATCAGAATATATCCCTTTCTGTCCAGTCACACTCGTTTATTGACAAAGACACGCCCCCCCCCCCCCTGTTTATCCTACATGCTTTGAATGAAAGTCTCGCTGGAATCAGAATATATCCCTTTCTGTCCAGTCACACTCGTTTATTGACAAAGACACGCCCCCCCCCCCCATGTTTATCCTACATGCTTTTATTGGATACTGAGAGGTCAAGGCAAGGTTAAACTGTAGGGGAGCGGAGCAAAGGCTGGAGTACTGTAGGACCTGAGGAGCAAAGGCTGGAGTACTGTAGGACCTGAGGAGCAAAGGCTGGAGTACTGTAGGACCTGAGGAGCAAAGGCTGGAGTACTGGAGGAGTTAAGCAAAGGTGGAAAGTAAAACAGTGGCGTAGCTAGGGTAAGTGCCACACGGGGGTCACCGAAGATTTTTGCTGCCACCCTTCCACGAAAAGAAACTCTTCAGTTGACCGGAAATCACACCACCCTATATCAAGAAAAAAGTGACACCCGTGGTGCACCGCCCCATCTGCACCCCACCCCCCCCAGCTATTGTAGTCGTCGAACATTTCCATGCTTCCAGTGTCAACATCTCACGACGACCGCTTTTGACCTTGAGTTTCCGTTGGGGGCGACCACGTGACCGTCACCGTTCTGTTGAGGGAACAGAAGAGGACCCAGCGGATGGGAACTGGTTGCCATGGCAACCACCGAAACCTGATAGAAATGTGAAGTTCGGATATGAACAGTCCAGAGTGGCATCGGCGTTTTCTTGTAGTCAAGTTTAAAACCTTATTATATTCTGCACCACTATGTGTGTGTACTTTAGTGTATACTATGTGTGTGTATTTTAGTGTACACTATGCGTGTGTATTTTAGTATACATTATGTGTGTATATTTTAGTGCACATTATTAGTGTGTATTTTAGTGTACACTATTAGTGTGTATTTTAGTGTACACTATGTGTGTGTATTTTAGTATACACTATGTGTGTATATTTTAGTGTACACTATTAGTGTGTATTTCAGTGTACACTATTAGTGTGTATTTTAGTGTACACTATGTGTGTGTATTTTAGTGTTAACTATTAGTGTGTATTTTAGTGTACACTATGTGTGTGTATTTTAGTGTACACTATGTGTGTATATTTGAGTGTACACGATGTGTGTGTATTTGAGTGTACACGATGTTTGTATTTTAGTGTACACGATGTGTGTGTATTTTAGTGTACACTATGTGTGTGTATTTTAGTGTACACTATGCGTGTGAATTGTAGGGTACACGTTTTTAAAAAATATTTTTACATTTTTTTAGCTATACAGACTTTAATAGATTTTACATAAATAAATGTATGTGCACATACATCAGACAGACTGATTGAATGAAAGATTTTGCTAAGTTTATAAATCATACTGGCAGCCCGCTCAGTGTACGTTTTGTAATAGGCTAAGGGAGCTAACAAGGAAAATATAATCGGACACCGTAGGGTTATGAGGAGTTAGCGTTACTTAGTCGCGTTGTTGGTTGCCATGTATTCACCATTCCCAGTTGCTGTAGATATTTTCCTACATCGTCCATCAGTCTAAGATCAGGTCTTCCTCTGAGCTGCTTTCCTCCTACAGTTGATCTACCCCTTGTAATCCACTGTCCTACAGTGGATCTTTTCCTTTGTAATCCACTGTCCTACAGTTGGTCTACCCCCTTGTAATCCACTGTCCTTCAGTGGACCTAACCCCTTGTAATCCACTGTCCCGCAGTGGACCTATCCCCTTGTAATCCACTGTCCTATAGTAGACCTATCCCTTTGTAATCCACTGTCCTACAGTGGACCTATCCCCTTGTAATCCACTGTCCTACAGTGGACCTATCCCCTTGTATTCCGCTGTCCCACAGTTGGCCTATCCCCTTGTAATCCACTGTCCTACAGTGGACCTATCCCCTTGTAATCCACTGTCCTACAATTGGGTTATCCCCTTGTAATCCACTGTCCCACAGTGGACCTATCCTTTGTAATCCACTGTCCTACTGTTGGCCTATCCCCTTGTAATCCACTGTCCCACAGTGGACCTATCCCCGTGTATTCCACTGTCCTACAGTTGACCTATCCCCGTGTATTCCAATGTCCTACTGTTGGCCTATCCCCGTGTATTCCAATATCCTACTGTTGGCCTATCCCCGTGTATCCCAATGTCCTACTGTTGGCCTATCCCCGTGTATCCCAATGTCCTACTGTTGGCCTATCCCCGTGTATCCCAATGTCCTACTGTTGGCCTATCCCCGTGTATCCCAATGTCCTACTGTTGGCCTATCCCCGTGTATCCCAATGTCCTACTGTTGGCCTATCCCCGTGTATTCCAATGTCCTACTGTTGGCCTATCCCCGTGTATCCCAATGTCCTACTGTTCGCCTATCCCCGTTGATCCCAATGTCCTACTGTTGGCCTATCCCCGTGTATTCCAATGTCCTACTGTTGGCCTATCCCCGTGTATCCCAATGTCCTACTGTTGGCCTATCCCCGTGTATCCCAATGTCCTACTGTTGGCCTATCCCCGTGTATCACAATGTCCTACTGTTGGCCTATCCCCGTGTATTTCAATGTCCTACTGTTGGCCTATCCCCTTGTATCCCAATGTCCTACTGTTGGCCTATCCTTGAGAAGTCCGTTCGACATGTTCCACAAAACCTGTTTTACATTAAGTGTGGACTATTGAAATCACGTGACACGAAACAGAAGCACTAAGACCAGGGGACAGTGCTATCGATTGAAAGTCTACCAGTCAATATTAACAGAGGACAGATCCGTGCTTAAGATGGTGTGGGTCGTTGGGGTGGGGGGGTCAGGGGTGGCTGGATTAAGCAGAGAGAGGGTACGTGTTTAATGATGTAAAGTACATTGGAGGAGGACATGGTAGTGCTGAATGTCTCACAAGAGTACATCAGGTAGTGACATGATAGTGCTGAATGTCTCACAAGAGTACATCACGTAGTGACATGATAGTGCTGAATGTCTCACAAGAGTACATCATGTAGTGACATGATAGTGCTGAATGTCTCACAAGAGTGCATCACGTAGAGACAAGTAATGATACTGACTTAGTAAGTACTGAGTGTCTTACAGAAGTACATCACATAATGACATGGAAATGGTACTGAAAGTCTTACAGAAGTGCATCACATAATGACATGGAAATAGTACTGACTATTTTATAGCAGTACATGCCATGATGACAATGTGGTAAATATTTTGCGCCTGAATGGACCACATCACACAAGACGCAAGTCGTTGAACAAGCTTAAATGTGACCTACGCTATCAACTGACTGTCTTTGTTTGCATTACTGGAAGATCGGCAAGCGGAAGACGTGTTTTCACGACAACTCTGAGATTCTACTTTTTGAAGGAGAAAGGTGAAGGTGAGCTATAAAAAGAATGGGTAATATCCGGTATTTTACTTGCTGATTAGGACTTGTTTCCACCACAGTAGCACATTACCCCCTGAAAAGCATATGTTTCCACCACAGTAGCACATTACCCCCTGAAAAGCATATGTTTCCATCACGCTAACATATTACTCTCTGACTACCAGAACGTTTCTCATACGCATCATCATCACTTTTTCACCTCCTGGCCACTGGAGGTTCCTTTACTTGCCAAGATGTCTGTCCTATTGGTTTTCGTATTTTTAAATGTTTTTTTTTTTTTTTTGGAGGCACCCTTAAAGATGGCTTAACAAAAATCGACTGTACAAGGCCCATGAGCCAGCCGAATCGCTGTCTGTCCCAGGGCCCCATTTCAACGTAATTGGCTGGCAGGCCGTACATGGGTGGTACCTGTGGAGGGTCTTCCAGTGTCGGAGCGTGAGTGCTAATGCTGTGCTGGATGGGGGGTCTAGAGTGGCCGCTGGGGACACACGATAACATCATGGCGTCCACTTTAGTTGGGTTTTTCTTACTATCTCTTCTTTTAGATAGGTTTTTTTCTTTCTATCTCTTCTTTTAGATAGGTTTTTTTCTTTCTTTTGGTCACGTTATCTATGCTATTTGTGCCTTTATTAATACTATCGAACAAGGAGCAAAGCATCAACGTAAAAATAAAATTGAAAATAACTAGAATACGTCAAATTCAAAGATGTCTTGGAACCAAGATGTTGTCAATGAAAGAATACGAACAAACAACAAGCAGCTAAAATTGATACATTTTTTTTTCTCCTTTTTTAAAGTTGATTTTCTGTACCTCATTGCGCGTCATGTTACAGTTGTAAAATCTGGCAGTTGGACAACTCACGTGAGATTTTCTGGCATCTGCGTGTTCCTGGCCAGATTCCCCAAATTTCATGTCATCGATTCCTCCCAAAATCTACAAACACGAATGCTATTACTATCTCCGTTACTTCTGAATGCGCTGTGTGCTAATGAATTATTTCATTAAACGATAAAGAGACACATATTGATATATTTCTTTTCCTGAAAGAAAGGGGGACAAAATAACAGTTGAAATGAATGAATAATAAATAACGAGAAGAAATGGTTCAAATCTAAAGGTTTCTTCACAAAGGAAGGTAAATCATTGATCTATTCTCACGCTTCCTTCAACGAGAAATTTTCATTAAATCAAATTATAGCAAGAAAAAATATTGATGTGTCATTGTGTATACCCTTAAAGGACAGGATCGGGTTATGTAGAATGGACTTCACATCAAAACACATTTTTACAGCTCCAAGATTTTGTCCATTTAAAATAATCCGTCAAGAATGGCGTGTAATTAAACGATATTGCTCAAGTGCATGAAAGGCCAGGGGTCACTTGAACTTCTTTAAGAAAAACAATGTTTTGTTTGATCGCGTCTGTTGTCAAACTGCGGGAAACTTATAAACAAAGTATACCAAATAAAACGTGCATAGCCTACGTACACAACTTAGCGATACAACACACTTCAAGCACTTAAACGTTATTTACAAGCATCGCCAGGCACACTTGATACGCAACGACATTGTCAGACACACTTGATACACAACAACGTCGCATGAAACACATGACATACAACGACAACACAACAACGTCGCATGAAACACATGACACAACGACATTGTCAGACACACTTGACACACAAAAACGTCGCAGACACACTTGACACACAACAACGTCATTGTCAGACACACTTGACACACAACAACGTCGCATGACACACTTGACACACAACAACGTCATTGTCCGACACACAACAACGTCGCATGACACACAACGACATTGACAGACTCACTTGACATACAACAACGTCGCATGACACACTTGACACACAACGACTTTGTCAGACACACTTGACACACAACGACATTGTCAGACACACTTGACACACAACAACGTCGCAGACACACTTGAAACACAACGTTGAAACAGTAAGAGCAAATAGTTGAACATACAGTTTGAAGAAAACCTACCCCACTTCGTGTCTCTACCAGCAAACAGTGGCTAAGACATTATGGTATTTAACATGTGGTAATATACAGTGCCATGAGAACATGACATAATATGGGAAGATTACAGAATTATGGGAAGATGAGAAAAGTATGATAGTTGAAGAACACGCCAGACTATGTAAGAGTTATCTGGAAATATGCTCGTATAAAAAAAAATAATAATCTGGAATATAATTATGTAATTTAACTATGTCCGGCCCCTCAAACTAAATTTCTTTAAAAAAAAAACCAACAACTAAAAATTGACAACACTCTTAACATTTTTACATTATGTGAGAATGCAAAAGATGTGACAGACGGGCAAATAGAGCTCACTAAGGTGTTCATTGATATGTGTTTTTTAAATAAAGCTATCTCCTTATAATTGTTGGTACAAGTAAATTATTGTACTTTTATGTAGCAACTAACTTGGATGTGATCAAGATAAAAGCGAACCTCGGAACTCTCGATTTGGAAAACGATTAAAAAAATAATACATTTCCCAAAAGGCTATTTATAGAAATCAAGAATCACTTAAATCGTTGAAAGGAAGCAATTTCTAATCTTCCTTGTAAAAAAAAATTAAAAATGGCCCAATATGCTCCGTGTCACTAAATATCATCTGCGAGGACAAAATTCCGTGTTTTTTTTTCAATTTTTACGGCCAAATCTCAGCCCGACAGGAAATCATTACAATATGAAGGCATTGTGCACCTGGTGCTTGTCATGGCCGATATTAGCCACGTCTGAGGGGCTTCTGGACGACAGTATAATGATCAGATTTTAATCTCGCTCGCGACTCGTCAGTGGAGGACCTGGCTTGAGCGACTCGTCAGTGGAGGACCTGGCTTGAGCGACTCGTCAGTGGAGGATCTGGCTTGAGCGACTCGTCAGTGGAGGACCTGGCTTGAGCGACTCGTCAGTGGAGGACCTGGCTTGAGCGACTTGTCAGTGGAGGACCTGGCTTGAGCGACTCGTCAGTGGAGGACCTGGCTTGAGCGACTCGTAATTTAGAGGACCTGGCTTGAGCTATATGGCTGCGGATTCCAATGACTTTTGGACCATATCGATATGATATTTTAAAAACGACTTCTGCTACATGCGTGTATCGTGACTGTTCCGACTTAACGCAATCGAACCAGAATTAATTAGACTGAGACAAAAATGATATTTAGTTTTTTTAAACAATCTTTTATAGCCTGTGTGTTGACCTTAATCTTCTCAACGTATAGCTGAAGGGTCCACCACTTATCAGCTCCCTTTTCTTGTTTTGATATTGACGCCATTGATGAAACGTTTAACACTCTACCATCACACTCCCTCCCTTGATTGGGACAAACGTTTTTTTTTACTTTCTAATGTGTTCTACGGAATCTAATTTTTTTTTTTTTGGAGGATCTCTAACTCGGGCGCTATAGGTAAGCCGATAGCTTTGCTAGCCGCAAGAGATTTGCTAGATTACCTAGACATGAAACTTGCTAGTCTTCTATACTCTAGGAGCCTTACAGTATTTGGCTCTTTGTCTGTGTGTATTAATATTTGTATCTTTCTTGGTATAAACTCTTTTACTTGATGTGCTGTTAGTAAATATGTTTTTTTTTTAAATTTCTATTTGTATTTGAGGTTTTATTTAAATTTGATAGTGTAATTGAATGGAATATTTCAACGACTTTGGTAGCGTTCTTTGCGTTTGTATACTTGTTTCCAGTCTTTTTTTAAAAGTATTCTTCATCTAACGCAGCGGTTCTCTCTTGGGGGTAGGGGGTCGAACCCCCCTTATATAAGGGTCGCTTACATAAGGGCCGCCTAAAACCCTCGGAAAACACATATTTATGAAGTAGCAACGAAAATAATATATTATGTTTGGGGGTCACCACAACATGAGGAGCTGCGTTAAAGGGTCGCGGCATTAGGAAGGTTGAGAACCATTTATCTAACCCGTCAAAAAATTATTTTATTTGCAAAACAGTGTAACAGTAAACAAAGCAAACGAAACTGATATACTTTGGTTCCATTTTTTTTTTGCAAACTGACATTTTTAAATGACGTCAACACTCCATCTGTTGTCCATGGTTTGACTTCCTGCATTTATCAAGATGCCGAACTTGTAAAAACAGGTTACGATAATTTAATTATTAATTGTTCTAGCCTCGCCAATAACGATAGGGGTATAAGGCTCCTATTCAGTGGTTCTCAACCTTTCTAATGCCGCGACTCTTTAACGCAGGTCCTCATGTTGTGGCGACCCCTAAGCACAAACGTATTATCGTTGCTGTGCATAAGTGTTGAGTATATGTATTTTCCGATGGTCTTAGGCGACCCCTCTCACTCTCAAAGGCTCAATCGACCCCCGAAGGGATCACGACAAACAGGTTGAGAGCAGCTGCTCTAGATGTCCTTACCCTGACATCAAAGTAAAGGTTAGTATAGTCTAGTCGTAGAGTGAACTTAGCCTGTCCCCAACCTATAGGTTAGCCTTGTCTAGTCGTAGAGTGAATTTAGCCTGTCATAGACATATAGGTTGGCATTGTCTAGTCGTAGAGTGAACTTAGCCTGTCATAGACATATAGGCTTAGAATGGTTTGTTTATGGAGTCATCTAGCCGTGTCAAGACAGTCTAGTCTAGTCTAGTCCAGTCTAGTCCAGTCAATGAGTTGCGTTGGAAACATGTTGTTAAACGAATAAAACAAATAAATTTGTTAGTAAGTAGAATTTTAAAAAAAAATGAACCGTAATCATTTAATGATGAAAGAACAAAAATGAGATGCAGAAACAAGTCTGGGTTACAGACCCCTCCTTCCCCCACTCTCAGTCTCTGTCCCTTCCTCCCCCTCTTCTCCATCCATGCCCCCCTCCCCCACTCTTTTTTCCCAAAATATGTCATGATAATATGTTGAAAAATTGAGACATTTTAAGCAAGATGTTTAAATTAACATAATTTTGAACGAATAAGTTGACCAACATGGAATGAATAGGGCTGTCCTCGGACGCATTACAGATCTTTTTACCCTTTGTGTGTTTTGGACCCCAGTCATTTGCCGATTCCCCAGGAAGTTGAATATATCTGCAATAATCCAGGTCAATAAGACCCCCCTCCCCCCGCCAGTATCTTTTTTCTTAAAACCGACCTCAGCACATGTACAACCCCAGGAGCCAGTACGCCACCTGGTGGCCGGCTGGCCGGACATCGTCCCAAAACAACTACCACGATCATAAAAGATGATGCACACAAGACGAATGATGATGTAGAGATGTTTGTTGGTAAAACTATCGAGTACTTACAGTGAGTGGTGGTGATGATGGTGTAAACGGTGGAACATTGTGCTCGGCTTGTGTGTTTGTTGGGTTGTTGGGCGGCTACCACACTCAACTAAGTGAAACGATGGAGAGACAGACAATGAAGAAGAAATTTCGAAACTTGCATTTTTGAGGTGGCATGGTTCTCAAAGGGGTCAGCCCGGGATCACGGCTATGAGCTGATGGCCATGGGCGAGTCGGCTGTTGGTCGATGCGTAATTCCGAGACATTTTGGCGAATTTTTAGTAAAAAAAAGTATTAAGTCCGAGAACAGTTTTCGATGAAGATCCAGGAATTAATCCAAAGTAGAGTTTTGGGCGATTGGAGTTTGAGCATCGTTGTTAGAGATTACCAAATGCGATATACTATCTGAGATAGCAGCCGCTCTGTCAATGACGTCACGATTCTCAAAATCTCTCCAGATGGCTACTGTTTTGTGCCCGGGCTCATATTTGTTTTTCACAATTAGAATTTCGTAAACTAAATAAATTTAAAAACAACAACAACAAAATCTACGGTTGATTCAAAACTTAAGAAAAGAACTGCTAAATAACCCCACCACATAACAAAACATCTATTTCTCCCCTTCTAAGAACACATTTTTAATATCTTTTTTTTGGTGTAAAATACTTTTGTCAAATATTTATTTTGTGCAATTTTGGCCAGATTATATCACATTTTACTAGCTAAAGTCATCAAAAATTATGACGTAGTATGAATGTAACTAAACTCGTTGCCCACTTTAATTGAGTCAGTTTGTGCGGCCACAAACCTACATTTAAAACAAGCACAAAGCAAACACGAGGTCATAAACACTACTAAATAAACACAAAGGCATCTACAGCTGTTAGTGAACTATTCGAAACGATGGAGAAAATTACTCTACTTGAAAAAATGAAAAGAAGAGATAAAGTTACAACACTGCAAGTGAACATACAACTAAAAAAATCACAGTTATCTCGTTCAGCCAAGCGATGTCCCGAGAAATGACAATTGGAATAACCTGGATTATGGATATTAATCCAGCCAGGAGAAATAATTCCCCATCGAAACACACGGATGTATCAATCCACGCACGTTGGGTTTCCCTAGCACATCGGTGCCGTATCCACAAATCCAATCCATGTCCGTCGGTGCCGGGGACCAGTAATTTACTAACACCCAGAATCGATGCATGCAGTCCCAGGCTGTAGTGGATTCTAGTGAGCACAGCGAATTGCTTTAAAGGCGAGCTAACAAATTAGACTCTTAGGGGCGGTGGGGGGGGGGGTGGCGCCCAATGACGTTGGGTATCCAAGAAGGATTGGCGCGGTCAGGGGGTGGGGGTGGGGGGCTGAGCTGTTCCATTAAGGCAGTGGGGTCCCCTAACACTAAGGCCCGCGTCCCAGATCAGGCCCGCAAGTGGTCGTTAACCCGGTCCCGCCGATCGGGTACCCGGGGTTGAGTTGCAAATATGCCACAGGACATTGTCCATCTAGTCAGACTCATATGTCCATCTAATCAGACCCATATGTCCATCTAATCAGACCCATATGTCCATCTAATCAGGCCCATATGTCCAGTTTTCCCTACCAATACCATTTTGTCGATTAAAAGCATTCTTTACTTTAAAACAAAATTGTTATGTTTTCTCCTGGGGGTACCCACTATAAAACGATATACCCCTAGTGTTCAGGGGAATCTGTTCAGATTTTTTGTCTACTCCCACCAACTCCACACATACACAATATGAGGGACAATGAATCGGTCCATACATTAAAAGTGTTGAGGACCCCTGCAATAATGGGTGTCTAAATTGTAGTCAGCCCCGGGTGGGAGGGGGGGCATGTAAGAAATATCTGTGTTTATTTACGTGGCACCAGCAAACCAATCCATTACACCGGGCCAAGTATTTGTACAACATCGGCAATGACAAAATAATGAACAATAGAAAGTTTTACTAATGACAAGTACTCTCCTATGTCTGTTAATGACAAGTACACTCCTATTTCTGTTAATGACAAGTACACTCCTGTTTCTGTTAATGACAAGTACACTCCTGTTTATGTTAATGACAAGTACACTCCTATTTCTGTTAATGACAAGTACACTCCTATTTCTGTTAATGACAAGTACACTCATATTTCTGTTAATGACAAGTACACTCCTGTTTCTGTTAATGACAAGTACACTCCTATTTCTGTTAATGACAAGTACACTCCTATTTCTGTTAATGACAAGTACACTCCTGTTTCTGTTAATGACAAGTACACTCCTGTTTCTGTTAATGACAAGTGCACTCCTATTTCTGTTAATGACAAGTACACTCCTGTTTCTGTTAATGACAAGTACACTCCTGTTTCTGTTAATGACAAGTACACTCCTGTTTCTGTTAATGACAAGTACACTCCTATTTCTGTTAATGACAAGTGCACTCCTATTTCTGTTAATGACAAGTACACTCCTATTTCTGTTAATGACAAGTACACTCCTGTTTCTGTTAATGACAAGTACACTCCTGTTTCTGTTAATGACAAGTGCACTCCTATTTCTGTTAATGACAAGTACACTCCTGTTTCTGTTCTTATTCTTGTCAAATTGAAGTGTGCAAACTAAAGTGCCGACAAAAACAATGGACTGCTACAAAACTAAACAAATAAAATTTCTTGGAATGAAATTGTTTAGGTCTCAAATTATCTAAACATTGCATTCAAAGACATTAAGGCTGGTTACTATAGAAGTATTCTTTGTTTGTTTTCGGAATGGGGCCTATATTTTGTAATCGTATATTTTGAATATGTTGTGAAAAAAGTAACTTATTGGATGGGTTGTAAATTAACTTATAATATGTTGTAGAGTAACTTTTTGAATGTGTTGTAAAGTAACTTATTGGACATGTTGTAAATTAACGTTTGAATATGTTGTATAGTAAGTTATTGAATATGTTGTATAGTAAGTTATTGAATATGTTGTATAGTAAGTTATTGAGTATGTTGTATAGTAAGTTATTGAATATGTTGCATAGTAAGTTATTGAATGTTGTATAGTATGTTACTGAATATGTTGTATAGTAAGTTATTGAAATGTTATATAGTAAGTTATTGAAATGTTGTATAGTAAGTTATTGAATATGTTGAATAGTAAGTTATTGAACGCGGTGTACAGCAACTTACTGAATAGTATTGAATCGTAAAGGACTTGGAGAAGGTTTGAAAAAGGGGGAACTCCGTCAGAACTATAGATAACTTGTTTTTTCTATTAGATCAAACCAAATATTCCATTGATTTCAAGAAAACGCTTAAAGCAGTCACTTCACAATGGGTCCAGGTCTACAGATGAAAGGCTGCTTCAATCGGCTTAAGGAAACATGTATCAGTTGTTATTGGTCTCCTTCTCTGTCACCAAGGCCCAGGTCGACATTGCAATGTTCCATCATTTAAAAAAAAATCCATGATAAAATAATAATATTGTTAATCAATAATCCGACAAGGAGCCATAAATAATCTCTCAGTGGGCCCGGACAATGACGGTTTCAGAGAATGGGATTTTAAATTTCTGCAATCGAATACAGCGAATTATGTTTATGGTATTCTTTAGCAACGTCCAAGCATATGCTTTTTTTAAAAGAATACCTTATAACACTTTCTCACATAGCACTTTTTCATATAAAACTTTCTCATAATAAAATGTCTTTCTGATGTACGAATTTCTCATATAACACTTTCTGATATGTCTGTCTGATAAAAGTATTCCTCATATAATGCTTTCTCATGTAAGACCTTCTCATATAAAGCTTTCGCATACAAGACTTCCTCGTGTGGATGTGTCATTGCCACATCTCAAATCTCGTCTGTGTCTACAGTTTTTTATATACGTCAAGTGTGGGAATGAATTCACGGGTCAATCACCAGCATATGAAGGGGACGAGGTCAGTCCCGGGGCCAATAACCCTGGATAATCCCACGAGGGGAGGAGGTCAGTCCCGGGGCCACAAACCCTGGAAAATCCCCCAAAGGGAGGAGGTCAGTCCCGGGGCCACTAGCCCTGGATAATCCCACAAAGGGAGGAGGTCAGTCCCGGGGCCACTAACCCTGGATAATCCCCCAAAGGGAGGAGGTCAGTCCCGGGGCCACTAGCCCTGGATAATCCCACAAAGGGAGGAGGTCAGTCCCGGGGCCACTAACCCTGGATAATCCCCCAAAGGGAGGAGGTCAGTCCCGAAGCCACTAACCCTGGCGTATCCTCCGAGGGGAGGAGGTCAGTCCCGAGGCCACTAACCCTGGCTAATCCCCCAAGGGGAGGAGGTCAGTCCCGGGGCCACTAACCCTGTCTAATCCCACGAGGGGAGGCAGTTCGTCTTAAGCGGTATTTTTGTGTATATTGATGAGCGGCTATTTTGGGGGGGGGGGGGGTTGGAGCAAAATTCTTGTCGCACCCCAGATGCACGCACTAACTCTCGCTACGAGCCTGGGTCGAATTGCCGTGTTTGTTAAAGCAAGATCATATAATCTCCCATGATTAAAGTAAGGTCATATAATCTGCCACGAACGTACAACAAAACCGACAGTTTCGCCAGTAGCCGGTTAAATGAACCCGTCGCACTAAGGCAGGGCAGTAATAGTGTAGAGCGTTGTTGAAATCTTTGTCACTCCGTAAGACGCTGTTTCCTATGACGAGCCCTAATTTCATGACTAATGGACTTTCACTGTAACTTTGGATTGTTATAAATACCGCATCACTGGATGAGGTAGGACGACACGCGGGGGGGGGGGGGGGGACAAAAAAAAAGGGGGGCGATGGGTTTAGATTGTGAGTTCAGTGTTGTTCAGGGGCAATAATACACACCTTTTTGTGGTTGCTGTGGTGCCCAATTTAAGAAAACATTCTGTCTCCTCCTTATTTAATGGAAATTAAATTCTCCGGGTGAGGAGAATTTTCCTTCTAGAAACTTCAGTTTGGTGCCTTGAAGCCAACAACGGTGAGCAGGCAGTTGCAATGTGGAGGTACATGTTTCATTGAACAAAAACAAACACATCATTATTTCAAAGATTAAAAAAACAACACCAACATCAAATTCTAAATGTTTAACATAGGACCGCGAATAAAATGTATTTTAAAAAATATGGCATTTGATCACTGTATGTTTCGATGTATGCTTTGGGCACTGTGATTGTGTATGGTAATGTATGGTAATGTATGGTAATGTCCTTTCGTGAACATACTCTGACATATTCGTCTGTTCGCAGTTGGTGGGTTCAATATTTGAGTCCATTTTTTTGTTTCGTCTATCCTCAGTAAGATTGCAAGTGAAGAAATGACCTCCTGTTTTTTGGGTACGATTTTTTGGGTTGTTGAATGGACTGCAATTAACTGTTGACCTCTCTTCACCACTTAAACAATGAAAGCAGTTCTGACGTTCGTAGTCTCAGATAGACAACTAACATAATCTTTCCCTAGCAACAATAAATAGCAGCATAACTTTATGTCCATGAAACAGAGAACTAATCGGTTGAACTTTAATCGATCCCATTCTCGACCTTTGCGATTTCATTCAATCGATACTTAACTTTCGGCGATGAGACCACCATTTATATTATTGCTTTGTGCAAGTACACGGGAGCATTGTACAGTTACCACCATGGGAATGACATAATTGTTTTGAACAAGTACACGGGAGTATTGTACAGTTAGCTCCATTGCAATGACATTATTGTTGTGTGCATGTACACGGAAGTATTGTACAGTTACCACCATTGCAATGTCATCACTGTTTTGTACAAGTACATATGAGTATTGTACAGTTACCACCATTGCAATGCCATCACTGTTTTGTACAAGTACATATGAGTATTGTACAGTTACCACCATTGCAATGCCATCACTGTTTTGTACAAGTACACGGGAGTATTGTACAGTTACCTCCATTGCAATTACATCACTGTTTTGTACATGTACACAGGAGTATTGTACAGTTACCACCATTGCCATGACATTATTCCATCTGAAACAATCAACGGGTCTTTCCGGCAAGATACTTGATGGCTTCGCCTAAGAGGGGGAAAACCAAATAGATTCTTTCGATACCATGGATTCGACCGCCCCCATTTTAGACACGTGACGCATTGGGGGTTTCGATCTCGATCTCCACGGTTGAGACACATGACGCAATGGGGGTCTCGATCTCGAGGTCACGTGACACTACTCTCAAAACTCTAACTTCAATACTTTGTAATACCAACAATGTTCAGACTTTAACAGAACCTACTTCAATCTGACACAATGCATTCGTAAGTCCTTGTTCAACATCCAGCGGTTTGCGAACGGCACACAGGCAGTAGTTACGGCACACTTTGTTAGCGAACAGCACACATGCAGTAGTTACGGCACACTTTGTTAGCCAACGGCACACATTCTGTAGTTACGGCACACTTTGTTAGCCAACGGCACACATGCAGTAGTTACGGCACACTTTGTTAGCCAACGGCACACATGGAGTAGTTACGGCACACTTTGTTAGCGAACAGCACACATGCAGTAGTTACGGCACACTTTGTTAGCGAACAGCACACATGCAGTAGTTACGGCACACTTTGTTAGCCAACGGCACACATGCAGTAGTTACGGCACACTTTGTTATCCAACGGCACACATGCAGTAGTTACGGCACACTTTGTTAGCCAACGGCACACATGCAGTAGTTACGGAACACTTTGTTAGCCAACGGCACACATGCAGTAGTTACGGCACACTTTGTTAGCCAACGGCACACTTCCAACAATTACGGCACACTGTGTTAGCCAACGGCACACTTCCAGTAGTTGCGGCACACTTCATTTCTGCACATGTGAGGGGGAAAAAGTAAAATCCCTAAATATGACGCAGTTATTTTTTAAAAACAATATCTGTAAAGACAATGTTTAAACGTGATTTAAACACAACACGTCTCATGAGCCTTGTGTTACACGTTACTGAACGACCACTGGCTTATTGTTACAAGTTACTGAACGGCCAATAGCTTATTGTTACAAGTAGCTGCACCGTTTTCTTGTGTTACTCATTACAGCAACTTAACTAGCGAAAAGGTGGGGGGGGGGGGGGTTACTGCATATTTCTCCAGATCCATTTTACAAGTTACTGCACGCGTCACAAGGATAGTGTTACAAATTACAACTGTTTACGAACCCACCACTTCAACCCATAATTCATTTCACAAACGGCAAAATCAATGTAAGGGGGGGGGGGGGGGAGTTACTGCATATTTCTCCAGATCCATTTTACAAGTTACTGCACGCGTCACAAGGATAGTGTTACAAATTACAACTGTTTACGAACCCACACATTCAACCCATAATTCATTTCACAAACGGCAAGATCAATGGGGAGACATTGGCAGTAATAGTGAGACAGTATTCACTAATCGTGAGACAGTGTTCCCTAATAGTGAGACAGTATTCACTTAAATCCTCTCACTCAATCCAGGTACTGGAGATATGAATAGCACGATCCAAAAACTGGGGGAATAAACCTCACCACAAACAAATCCTTCCATCCACGCCAAATCCCCACTGCGGCTAGATGTTTTATTTATTTCCCCACCATCACCGTCCCACCATGGCGTCCCGCCTGGGCCGAACCAAGTCTCGGTGAGCTCGAGGCCGTTGGCGTTAAATCTCGAGATGTCACGAGACCCGCCATCGCTCGCCGGAACCAGTCATAAAATTTCCTTTTCGGCTCGGAAGTCGATTGGCAAGCGGGACCTCCAGAATTCAATATGGCGTTCGGCAGAGAGCATGGCGGGAAACGATGAAATATCTCCGCCTCCAGTTTTATTTCTCTATTGAATATCCAATTTCTACAGTCGGAAAATAGGGGGGGGGGGGATGAGGGGGGTGGAAATATCTTAAAGGTTGAAATGAAAAGGCAAGACAATCTAGATAACTTTTAGGCTATGTGCCTGATTAGACAGACCAAATCATAATAAAAAAAAATAATAGTCAAATGCAATTTAAACACTTGTGTTAAGCAGAGAACTAAGTAAATGTGCACTTGATAGTTCCCACATTGCATATCTTATAATCATGCTAAATTAGGCACTGAAAAGTTTTTTTATTTTTAAAAATGTCTATGTATTGATTTGTTGATAGTTATGGCCACAAACTGGTGGTACCTTAGGCGTAGCCAGGTTCTGACGCTTGGGGGGGGGGGCAGGGGGGGGAAAACATTCTGGGAAATGATGACCGGGGGGGGGGAACGCTACACTATTAGGTTCAACAAATAAAACTGATCATGATTAAATGGTTTACTTTGTGTATTCGAAACACCTAAAACAAAAACATCCGAGGTATTACAGTACAGCCGTGCACTACTTTTCTTGAGAGATGTCCCAGAGGCCCGAGACATCCCCGGCCCCCGGCCGCCATTTCTAGGCTACGGTTCCTTTTGTTATCAAACTTTTTAACAAAATTTAAAAATTGTATTTATTTAATTAATGGCACCTACACTGATGAGCGACTGCATACACAGTTAGTCGTAAGACAAGATCAATGGCAGGTCATTCCCCCCCCCCCGCCCACGTCATGCACTTGGTGTCAACAATAAAATACAGTTCCGGTGGAATATTGGTTAATACGAATACACTGATGAGCGACTGCATACACAGTTAGTCGTAAGACAAGATCAATGGCAGGTCATTCCCCCCCCCCGCCCACGTCATGCACTTGGTGTCAACAATAAAATACAGTTCCGGTGGAATATTGGTTAATACGAAACTCGATCCAACCCCCCACCCCACCCCAGCCCTCCCCCCCCCTCAACGTCCATGGTCAATAATTCATCGGAAACACGCGGCATCGAATGAGATCTCGCCGGACGGTAATGTCGTCTGACACCCTGGCATCAATTAGTTGGAATTAGCCCCCCAGTTTTTGAGCACCGCCGTAAGGTCTTGAGCTGGATAATCGAATTGCGTCGTTTCTTTTCGTTCAATTTTTTAAATGTCCGCATTGATGTCATTAATTGTTATGTCCCTTTCCTTGATCAGGTTGTATTTAAATAATTAAGATGGATGAAATTGCCCCCCATGTTCAATGTGTGTGCAGACAGGTGTGACAATTCTGTTTAAAGCTGTAGTGACTGTTCTGTTTAAAGGTGTAGTGACAGTTCTGTTTAAAGCTGTAGTGACACTTCTGATTAAAGATGTAGTGACAGTTCTGATTAAAGATGTAGTGACAGTTCTGATTAAAGCTGTAGTGACAGTTCTTTTTAAAACTGTAGTGACAGTTCTTTTTAAAACTGTAGTGACAGTTCTGATTAAAGCTGTAGCGACAGTTCTGTTTAAAACTGCAGTGACACTTCTGATTAAAGATGTAGTGACAGTTCTGATTAAAGCTGTAGTGACATTTCTGTTTAAAACTGTAGTGACAGTTCTGATTAAAGCTGTAGTGACATTTCTTATTAAAGCTGTAGGGACAGTTCTTGTTAAAGGTGTGGTGAGTGACAGTTCTGATTAAATGTGAAGTTACAGTACTTGTTATAGGTGTGGTGAGTGACAGTTCTGATTAAATGTGAAGTTACAGTTCTTGTTAAAGGTGTGGTGAGTGACAGTTCTGATTAAATGTGAAGTTACAGTTCTTGTTAAAGGTGTGGTAAGTGACAGTTCTGATTAAAGGTGTAATGGCGTCTTGAAAATAGGAATGTTAACTAGGTCATCAACAATAATGAACAGCTCAATGTTAACTAGGTCATCAACAATAATCAACAGCTCAAGCCCTGATGGATTCGTTCATGAACATTTTTATTGATAGTCCTTTTTTTCCCCCTTTGCCACTATTCTGAAGTGCGGAAATACTCGATAAGTCCATTAAAACAAACAAGTTGTCCCAGTGCCAACATCTCATCTGCGCTATCGACATTCTCAACACTGACCAGACCCGGGTAGATATCTGTGAGCAACACACTATGTTTCACTGTGATGCAGATGCTAAGATACAGATGCTAAGATACATATGCTAAGATACAGATGCTAAGATACAGATGCTAAGATACAGATGCTACACTTCCATCCTAGACGGACTGCCTATTACGCATTCGGTTGCCATAAAAACTAGACTAATGTAGATGGACATACACGCGGTCGCAGATTAATTCTTATAAATATTTTTTTTTTAAATAAATAAATCGGTTTCCAAATCTATGCATAGATCTCCAGACCCACAGTAATTTCATAGATAGCTTTAAGTGTAAGCCGTCCGAGACAACACATTTGGTTTTGATCATAATTTCATTGCAATAAAACTGCTTTAAATAAGTATAGTTTCATTACTTGAACACATTTTGTCATTTCTCAAATGATAATTAAAATTTGTTTAACTCTGTCTAGCGTCCCATTAAATGTTCAATGTGACTACATGATATTTGCATAACTCAATCTAGCGTCCCAATTACTTTTGAATGTGACTATATGATATTTGCATAACTCAATCTAGCGTCCCAATTACTTTTGAATATGACTATATGATATTTGCATAACTCAATCTAGCGTCCCATTTCCTGTAAAATGTAACTATAATGTATGTAACTGTATGATGTAACCATTCATCATCAAATATCCCAGATTTAAATGTCCCAATTAAAGCTAATGGCCAGAAGTCATCCTGCACTCGAGCTTTTCGGCCGGGCTCCCCCACCCGACTCCATCCCTTCCCCCGTTATATCGTTGTCTCCCAAGCAAACTGACTGTCAGTAATAGCACTCCACGGCCAAACCACTTGCGAACCCAAACCTAATTTCTGAAACCTTTCTGGTCCCGAAATTTTCAGCATAGCTTTGCTGGGTGGAGTGAGGTGGAAAGGGGGGGGGGGGAGGGGGGTGGAAAAAAAAAGGGGGGGGATAACGTCTCCCCAACGACCGGCGTCTTCATCGTCGTGACCTTTGGTTTATTGAAGGTCATTACATTTGACGATTAATGGCATATAATATATTTTGGCCTAAAGTGACAGTCACTCAGTTGCTAAAAATAGATCCAGATGACCGAAATTGTTGGAATGTGATGGTACAAGTGTGTATCATTTATATGTTAGTTTAAGTGTGTATCATATCTATGTTAGTATGCAGAGGCGTAGCGAGGGTGTTTGGCGCCCAGGGACAAGATTCGACCCGGGGACAAGATCCATTTTATAGCGCCCCTTTTTCTTTTTTTCAACTCTCAAACCCATTATTTTCATCAATGAAATAATATCAAAGCCCATTTTGGCGCCCCTAACTAGCTGGCGCCCAGGGACATCTGTCCCCCCCTGCCCTCCCCACGCTACGCCTCTGTTAGTATGAGTGTGTGTATCATATATTTTTAGTTGAAATGTGTGTTTAATATATATATATATATATATATATATATATATATATATATATATATATATA
>CAXITT010000110.1:363587-380040 GCA_964033795.1 Lymnaea stagnalis | reverse complement strand
ACACACACACACATAAAAGAAATATACAAAATATTTATGTAGAAGAAAACATATACAATCTGAATGAAAAATATGAAAGGCGAAAAAAAAAAGATAAAGACGAAAGAAAAATTACAAGATAGATGATTGACGCCTTAAATAAGATATAAATTAGAAGAATAAATGAATTAGAAGAAATAAATTAGAAGAAATGAAGCAGAAGAAATAACGTTGAAGTAGTTAAGTAGACGAAATAGAGGTAAATAAATTCAAGAATATTTTAATAATAAATCAGAAAGCAATAAGCAGAAGACATCTTTGTGATGATACATCACTTCCGGAACGCAGATGACAGGTGAGGTTCGGGCAAAAAAATTGGTGTATGGGGGGGGGGGGGGGGGGGGGGTCAGGTTTTTCCAGTTTTTCTGTGCTCTTTTGGGCCTGGGTTGCCTGGAGATATTGTGATAGAATGAGAACCGGTAGGCGAAATGTCTTAAGGAATGGATGATCATCGCGAAGAGGAAAGTTTTAGTTTTAGTAAGCTGAAAGAATGAATTGTGAATGAACGGCTGAAAGATACCTAACACATGAGATACCTAACGCATGATACATGAAAAAACCTAACACATGAAACACCAAACACATGATACACTAAACACATGAAAACATGACAATTATTGTACTTGTAACAGAACATGTCTGCAATTTTGCACACGAAACCATTAAATCAAGAGTTGAATAGTGAACTCTATTAACTTGTATTATTTCACGGGAAAAGAGAATAGAACTATATTTTGTAGGGTGGAAGTGAGCCGCACGTGCCGGGTGATCAGGGCAGTCAGTACCTCTTGGAGTCGAGGACAAGATAGGACGTAGAACTTGATGTTATGTGAATTATTTCTATGCTGTGGAATATTATATGTATATACGATATTTGCATTCTGGATTTTATTACCTGGATATTTGTGCAAGGATTAGTATTATTGTTGTAGAAAAGTGATATAATAAAGTACTGTGAATTTACTGGAAATTAATATCTACTTATTGTGTGACTGGCTAATTGAGTGAAGGAGTGGAAGAAGTATAGGAAGTATTACATTACACAAGCCGGCTTCCTGAACCATCAATATATAAGCAGTTAACCATGCTACTAACACAACGCACTAATTAGCATGTGTTACAGTACTTTTATACAAAAAATAGTTTTTTTTTAAAAATGATAGCTGTAAATGTTTGTTTGTTTAAATAGCTTGTTATTTAGCGAAACAATGTACGCTTCTCAAATGGTATAAGCCCTTGGAGTTTTAAAGTGGGAGAACACATGGTTGAATAACTTTGAGCGCTGGTGACATATTTAAAAATGTGTTTTTTCAAACACTCAGAATAGCCTTCAAAAGAATAAAAAAAAACCCCAGAAAATCCCAGAAAACCGTTTCCCTCTGGCCCGCTGTGGTCGGATCAACATTGCCATGAGGGGTGTACTTTGGAGAGGAAAAACAAAATCACGCGTTAACACCCCCCCCCCCTCGCCCCCCGTGACAACAATTTCTAAACTATTATTTGGTCACAACTTAAGAAAACATTTTACATTTAAAATTGATTGAAGCGTGTCATTAGTTGCAAGATTCTTCCAACACTTGAATAACTCAATGGACGGGAACGTCATATTCTTATCTCTTAGCACCATTAGAACGGGATGTGCTAGTTGGGATGTGCTAGTACTGGATGTGTTGGTACGGGATGTGTTGGTACGGGATGTGTTGGTACGGGATGTTATAGTAAGGGATGTGTTAGTACTGGATGTGTTGGTACTGGATGTGTTGTACTGGATGTGTTGGTACGGGATGTTATAGTAAGGGATGTGTTGGTACGGGAAGTTTTAGTACTGGATGTGTTGGTACGGGAAGTGCTAGTACTGGATGTGTTGGTACTGGATGTGTTAGTACGGGAAATGTTAGTACTGGATGTGCTGGTACGGGAAGTGTTAGTACTGGATGTGTTGGTACGGGAAGTGTTAGTACTGGATGTGTTGGTACGGGAAGTTTTAGTACTGGATGTGTTGGTACGGGAAGTGCTAGTACTGGATGTGTTGGTACTGGATGTGTTGGTACGGGATGTGTTGGGACATATATATATATGTTAAACTGGTAAGTTATAAACTGGTAAGCAGATGGCCAAGCAGTAGAGCACAGGGGCAATCATCTACTAACATAATTATCACAATTTGTTATCAATGCAAAGAACAACAAAAAAAAAGCTGTACTTTTGTTTTCTCAGGGGCCAGAAGTCAGGAGGCAAAAAAGTCACAAAGCAGTCAAAGGGAGAGAACTGTTGAGGTCTGAGGTGTCGGTGCAGCAAATACGGAGAGTGATGAAGTGGTGTCGGATGGCAGGGAAATTCCGTGACATCCATTAAGGATTTGATCAATTATTTCCCCTCTAGGTAACTCTGATGCCAGCCAAAATAAAAATGTTACATATATGTGTGGTGTCCAGCGTTTTGAGTGTGGTGTTCAGCGTTTTGTTTGTGGTGTCCAACGTTTTGTGTGGTGTCTAACGTTTTGCATGTGGTGTCCAACCTTTTGTGTGTTGAGTCCGACATTTCGTGTGTAGTGTTCAACCTTTTTGTAGGCTGTCCATCATTTGTGTGTGTTTTGTATTGAGAACTTCAAAACACAACGTAGAATTTCACTTCACTTCAGAATATTTTAAAACGTACTTTCCATTCTAAAGTTAATTTCAAGTAAAATTAACTAGTTTTATATTGTACTTTGGTAATAATGAAGGCAAAGTTAATTTGTTAAAGGTTCACAAGCTCGGCGACCGAAGGAAATGTCTCCAGGTGACTCTTCTCTCACCCACCCCCACTACCCCACCGCACAGACCATCCCTAAACATAAGCCACGCGTAAAATTATTTTTAAAAAATGTTTCAGGTCTTGAGGTCAAAAATCTTATTCCAAAACAACACTCTAAACAACATGTAAGTCCATTAACGTCAAATCATCTTATTCCAGAACTACACTTTAAACAAGGAGTAAGTCCATTGAGGTCAAATCATCTTATTCCAGAACTACACTTTAAACAAGGAGTAAGTCCATTGAGGTCAAATCATCTTATTCCAGAACAGAACTCTAAACAACGTGTAAGTCCATTGAGGTCAAATCATCTTATTCCAGAACAGAACTCTAAACAACGTAGACATTTACCTTCTGTATCTGACGTCCGGTGCCATTCACATCGGTGGGGAAAACAACTCTTGGTGAATGGTGACGGAGGTAACGTTGACTGTGGTAATGGTGAATAACGTAAAGGTGGCTTTGGTGATGGTGTCTTTGTCAATAGTGTGTCTTTAAGATCGCAATCAAGGTTTATATATTTTTCACCAATAAATATCACCAAACAGAACTACATTTATCTGCTCAATTCTTGACAAATCTTCATGAATATCGTATACATTTGTCATTTACAAATTTACTCTAAAAGATGTGTGTAATAAAATCTATAATAAAAACATCTTAAACTATTATCGCTTTTTTAAGATAATATAGTTCTTGGTTTTAAAACCAACTTGCGCTCATCATAGCAGCAAGGCAACACAAATCCCATGTTAGATCCAACTGTTCCGGGGCCATGCATACCACACCGCGGTTGAAATTCGAACACATCATACTTGTTACATCACAAAAGTTCAGTATGCACACGGCCTGTGCAATTATCTCGACACAGGAAATCTGTGAAGTGAAACACAGGACCTTTCTCACAAACATACAGTTGGCGCAATTTTGACATAATTGCTCAATAATTGGAATGCTCGGCTCATTAGAATCTTATCCGGGGGGGGGGAGTGCCGGGAATTCCCGGTCTTGGAGGAAGCGCGTTCCTTTGAAAAAGACAATAGATATCAGAAAGCGTTGAATGGTGGGAAGTCTTTGCGTGTGTGTGGAAAAAGCGTACGGCGCATTGATTGGTTCTAATTGCAGTGCGTTGAACAAATACTTGTCAGGAAGGAAGAAGTGTGCCGCCGAGGAGACATTTCAGCCTGAAAACACCAAGTTCGGCAGCCATATTTTAATTATTGATGTTTAGAGAATTTGATTTTTACCCCAACCCCCCTTCCACTCCACTCACCCGGATGTTGCTACACTATTTACTTGGATAATTCTATCCCCCCAACCCCCCCCCCCCCCCATCTCCTCTATCTCCTAACTTTCAGGTTTTAGGCAAGATCAGGCGCCGATGATCATTGCCCGATCAGTGCCATCACACAGATCTGTCTAAAAAAAATGAAATTCTGTGGGCGGGCTGTTGACTTTTCGCCAGGATTATCCCATACCCTACGTGGCGTTGGCTCGCCTAGACTGTTTGCTGTATGTGGGTGGCCTTTTGGGTGAATATGTGGGTGGATATGTGGGTGGCCTTTTAGGTGAATATGTGGGTGGATATGTGGGTGGATATGTGGGTGGCCTTTTAGGTGAATATGTGGGTGGATATGTGGGTGGATATGTGGGTGGCCTTTTAGGTGAATATGTGGGTGGATATGTGAGTGGATATGTGGGTGGATATGTGGGTGGCCTTTTAGGTGAATATGTGGGTGGATATGTGGGTGGATATGTGGGTGGCCTTTTAGGTGAATATGTGGGTGTTCTTTAGGGTGGGTATGTAGGTTGATGAGGTCATGTAAAGGAGTCGATGGTGGGAGTTTCGGGGAGTTAAAAAATATCTAATTATCTGTGATTGTACTTTGAGGTATGCTATTGTAACATATTTTTATGAAATTGTAACATATTTTTGAAGTTGAAACATATTTATGAAATTGCAATATATTTTTATGCCATTGTCACATATTTTTATGAAATATTAACATTTTTATGCCGTTGTAACATATTTATGAATCTCTCCAGATTTAATAATCCATTTACACCGTAAATAAATAAAATTTGTGAACTTTAAACATGAACTACCCATTTACAAAATGTCATGAAATAGTATTTGTAAAGTAAACATTGACTCTACACATGATTATTATCGGAAGTATGAATTTAAGTATTGGAAATCCCAGAATGCACCCTGAAAAAAATAGTAAGAGTAAGCCAGAAGAAACGTGTCACAACGTGGATGTCGGGATTCAGATCATTCCCATGGCCCCAAAAGCCTTTCTTTCCATCAAAACCGATCCCAGGGACACATCTATCAAAACAATAACAACAATATTTCACAGCGTCCTTCATAATTACCGACAGCCCACCAATGATAACCCACACTATCGAATGACTACAGTAAGTATGTTCTTGATCTGACCCACAGGCAGCGCTCTATACCATTTCCTAGTTCACATAGTTCAGAAGTACAACATTTTTTTCCCAGCCCCCGTCTCTCATTTCATAATCGATTCATCCTCTTTTTTTTCATCTAACAACGCGACTGTCAATCTTCGGTCGTCCGATCACATCTTCTGCTCGCCCGATCTTCACGGCACTGACCACCGGCACTGACCACCGGCATTGATCTGCGGTCTAAACCCGCCTGACCACCAGGAGAGAGGATAACAACTAAATTTGCATTACTGGCCTGCCGTCAGCTTGACCTCTCCTGCCCCCCTCCCCCAAACTGGACATTTTCGATCGTTATCTCGTGTGATCATGTGGTATAATATGCCCCCCCCCCAAAAAAAAAATAAATGAATGTAACGTTATCAGCTTCAGCGGTAGCGTCCTTCACTACGATATAACGTAAACAGCCCGCCTCACCTAACAACGTCCACAGCCCGTCAACCTCACAACATCCACATCCCGTCCAGCTCACAACATCCACATCCCGTCCAGCTCACAACATCCACAGCCCGTCCAGCTCACAACATCCACAACCCGTCCAGCTCACAACATCCACAGCCCGTCAACCTCACAACATCCACATCCCGTCCAGCTCACAACATCCACACCCCGTCCAGCTCACAACATCCACAACCCGTCCAGCTCACAACATCCACAGCCCGTCCAGCTCACAACATCCACAACCCGTCCAGCTCACAACACCCACAGCCCGTCCAGCTCACAACATCCACAACCCGTCCAGCTCACAACATCCACAGCCCGTCCAGCTCACAACATCCACAACCCGTCCAGCTCACAACATCCACAACCCATCCAGCTCACAACATCCACAACCCGTCCAGCTCACAACATCCACAGCCCGTCCAGCTCACAATGGAATATTTCAAAACAATGTAAGAAAATCTAACTTATCGTCCTGACAATTCTATTCTTGACCAAGTGGTAAGTAATGTATCTACCATACCACATTAAAATCCAACTGATGCAAATGATGGCGTGTTCATGGTGGTAAGGCTTTTGTCTCCATTGAACATTGTCCAAATTAATTTATTAATGGAAGGTCTTGTCCGCTGTTATATCAATTTGTTAATGGAAGGTCTTGTCTGCTGTTATATCAATTTGTTAATGGAAGGTCTTTTCCACTGTTATATCAATTTGTTAATGGAAGGTCTTGTCTGCTGTTATATCAATTTGTTAATGGAAGGTCTTGTCCACTGTTATATCAATTTGTTAATGGAAGGTCTTGTCCACTGTTATATCAATGTGTTAATGGAAGGTCTTGTCCACTGTTATATCAATGTGTTAATGGAAGGTCTTGTCCACTGTTATATCAATTTGTTAATGGAAGGTCTTGTCCACTGTTATATCAATTTGTTAATGGAAGGTCTTGTCCACTGTTATATCAATTTGTTAATGGAAGGTCTTGTCCACTGTTATATCAATTTGTTAATGGAAAGTTTTGTCTGCTGTTATATCAATTTGTTAATGGAAGGTCTTGTCCGCTGTTATATCAATTTGTTAATAGAAGGTCTTGTCCACTGTTATATCAATTTGTTAATGAAAGGTCTTGTCCGCTGTTATATCAATTTGTTAATGGAAGGTCTTTATTTATTTATTTAGGCATTTTTTATATAGCGCTTACCTTAAAGCTCTAAGCGCTTTAAAATTATTAAAAAACATGTAAACTAAGTAAAATAAAAATGAGATACTAGGATAGTAACTACTATACTATAGAGACAATGAAAATGGCTATAAAACGAGGACACTTTGGCAAGTTTTGGCCTAGATTACAGGATTAACCCGAGACAGAAAATGAGGCAGGGCTGGTCTTTCCGCTGTTATATCAGTTAGACAATGAAGTTCTTTTGTTATATAACTATATTTTAAGCTGCTTAAGATTTGCAAATAAGTCAACTTATAATTTTTTAAACTTTTAAGATTGAAGAGATATAAAATTTCCTTTTCTTTCCCAAATTAGTTGTTAATTTTTAAATTTTTTTTAAACCCAAGATCTTTCTTAAATAATATCAACACTTGCGGACCGGGATCAATTATTTAAAATCAAAGTGTTTTGCTGTTGTTGTTGTTAATTTTATTTTTTTTAATGAAAAAAAAAGCCAGACATTGATACAAGTGGAGAAAGGTCAATACCAGGCACCAGTTCATCAACGTTATTAAGACTTGAAATGTGTCCCTCATTCTGAGCTAGGGGAGACAACCAGTTTAAATTTTCTACTAGAGTAAATAACACCGAGTTGTCTCCGATGTGCCGTGGAATGAAACAGCACGGGTCTACTACATGTCCACGACGACGTCAACCATATTCAACAGGGGGATATCTAAAAACAAGGATGTCGAAAACCAAGAATATCTAAAACCAAGAATATCTAAAAACAAGTATATCTAAAAACAAGAATATCTAAACATAAGAATATCTAAAAACAAGAATATCTAAAAACAAGAATATCTAAAAACAAGAATATCTGAAAACAAGAATTTATATAAAAAATAAGACAGCGTATGTGACTATGTAAGATTTAAAAAAAGCGTTAAGTATCCGCCATGTTTGCCGTCTGCTCCTTGTTCAGCTATTTTTAACAATCACGTGGCTGTTTTTTGGTTTTTGAAACTTATGTGACAGCCTTTGTATGAAGTCAAGAATAAGTCATACGTAGTAGGAGTCATCTCCCTCTTTCAATTTGTAACTCTCCCCTACACCCCCCCCCCCATCTTTACCCCAAGCCCTGCGATCTCTTTCCCTCTGTTGTTAAATTGTTTTAATTTGCGAATGTCTTTGTATGAAGTAAAGAATAAGTCATTCGTAGTCGGAGTCCTCCCCCTCTTTCAATTTGTAACCCTCCCCTACCCCCCCCCCCCCCATCTTTACCCCAAGCCCTGCGATCTCTTTCCCTCTGTTGTTAAATTGTTTTAATTTGCGAATGGCGACATATGGGTATCCATTGAAATAGTATCCACAATCTAGATCAATTAAATCTCAAGATGTATCCACCGCTACTTTCAGGTCTGATAAGATGACGTGACACCCTCCTCTATGAATCACCAACTCCACATCCTTGTAACACCAGCCACGCATTCCACCCATCCCACTTTGATAACATCATCCATGAATCACCAACCACGCATTCCAGCCCAACCAAGCCCACTTTGATCACCCCATCCACAGGCCTGACCACTGTTATGATTCATCCGCCAGCTCGGGTCTGAAATCCAATGACCGATCACAGGTTTAAATCAATGGCTTGTTATCGACCTGCGTGCACCACCACCAACCCCGCGCCCCGGCCCTCCCGGTGTCGGTGTCCCAGTAACACGACAGCTGTAATCCTTTAACTACACAATGGCAACAACAGGATCTTGGGTGGGGTGTAAAAGGGGGGGGGGTGGGGGTGACGGGACACAATGATAAGACTCAAGCATGATACGATCGGCCAGCTTTTTCAACTAAATACTCTCGGGTTACAGGGCAGGGCGCTCAATGCTAATGAGCACGCCATGCCCTCCCTTTAATCCCAAACAGGTCACCCTAGTGTCCCCTTTTCCAGCTCCTCCTCCCCCCCACCCCCGGGATCGACGCCAGACCGCGATATTGCGCAATCCATTTGTTCCGGCACCGCACCAGGTGGTCAATTACGGCCCACCCTTGGGGCCGAATGAGTTCTCAAAAGTGATGGGCCTTGCATTTTTGATTCGCGCATTACCACTCGGCTGATCTCATGGCTAATGTGAAAATAATTCAGACTGTTTAAGGGAAGGTCCATTCGCACAGTGACACGTTTATCTAAATGGCCATTTCGAATGACCATTCAGTTCAGTTGGGGGGGGGGCTGACTCAAACAGTAATAATCAAACGATGGAATGTGCAAGGAGATAATGGAAATATCAAAGGATGTAATGTGGAAGGAGATATTGGAGATATCAAAGGATGGAATGTGGAAGGAGATATTGGAAATATCAAAGGATGGAATGTGCAAGGAGATAATGGAAATATCAAAGGATGGAATGTGGAAGGAGATATTGGAAATATCAAAGGATGTAATGTGCAAGGAGATAATGGAAATATCAAAGGATGGAATGTGGAAGGAGATATTGGAAATATCAAAGGATGGAATGTGGAAGGAGATATTGGAAATATCAAAGGATGGAATGTGGAAGGAGATATTGGAAATATCAAAGGATGGAATGACGAGGGAGTTAATGTGAATATCAAAGGGAGGAATAATCAGACGTTGGGCCGAAACGTTGAAATTTGCAAATTTTAGTATAACTGAAGCTTACATACACTTTTCTTGTTTACTCAGTTTGTTTTGCTGTGTCTCATTTATTCTGTTTCCTTCTTGTTACGACGCCCCTGGTGGGAGCAGCAGCTAGATCTGGGTGAGTCGTAACGCCTCATTTTATCTCCTGAAACCCGAAGTCATAAAGAGTGCTATAGCAACCATTTGCGCTGAGTTCCATAGCAATCATTGGTGCTGAGTGCCATAGCAACCATTGGTGCTTAGCGATATGGCACTCACTGGAAAAGACGTATATAACATTAAGTCATAATGGGTGCTGTACCATCGGTGATATGAGTGTTTAAACCTTCATTGATATCGAGATCAGTTTACATTTTTTTTTGAAAATCCCATTCACAATTTCAAATGTTGCATGTTATTCGAATAGTCTAACTATTTTATTAACCTCAACCCCCATACCTAAAACTTTTTTTATTCTCACCCTAACATTCCTATTTTTATAATTTACTGTTAATCACTGCGTCATTAGGTTACATTTAATGTAGAGCTAAATGATTAGAAAATACACACCAACTTAATTCCGGTATCAGGCAGAGACGACGGGTGTCTTCGCTATTGCCTTAGCGGCAACACTTAATGGATCAACATGCCGTCCTACAGGACAGAGAGACTCGTTATTTACCCGAACCAGGGAGCTCACTTTGACCAACGGTCAGACACAAACAGATCCCTGGCGGACAGTGAGTGGTCAAACACAGGGGTGGGGTGGCCCTGATGGACGGTCTCCCAGCGAAACCATCAGACGTTTCACGTGAGCCTGACCGACGCACCGACAAACAGGTCTTTGTCCACATTGAATGTTTTGGTCAGTGTGACTCAGAAGTGACCAGTCACTTGTGTAGAGTGCACAGTAAGGCAGCGCAAGGGCAGAGGTGTTATACTCGGTCACAGATAACCCATTGGAAGAGGTCTTATACGCGGTCACAGATAACCCATTCGTATAGGTCTTATACTCGGTCACAGATAACCCATTGGAAGAGGTCTTATACGCGGTCACAGATAACCCATTCGTATAGGTCTTATACTCGGTCACAGATAACCCATTGGAAGAGGTCTTATACGCGGTCACAGATAACCCATTCGTATAGGTCTTATACTCGGTCACAGATAACCCATTCGTATAGGTCTTATACTCGGTCACAGATAAACCATTGGAAGAGGTCTTATACGCGGTCACAGATAACCCATTGGAAGAGGTCTTATACGCGGTCACAGATAAATCATTGGAAGAGGTCTTATACTCGGTCACAGATAACCCATTTGAAGAGGTCTTATACGCGGTCACAGATAAATCATTGGAAGAGGTCCTATACGCGGTCACAGATAACCCATTGGAAGAGGTCCTATACGCGGTCACAGATAACCCATTGAAAGAGGTCTTATGCTCGGTCACAGATAAACCATTGGAAGAGGTTTTATGCTCGGTCACAGAAAACCCATTGGTAGAGGTCTTATACTCGGTCACAGATAACCCATTAGACCAGCGGTTCTCAGCATGTGGGTCGCTACCCCTTTGGGTGGTTGAACAACCCTTTTCTAGAGGTCGCCTAAGACCATCGGAAAACACATTTTCTCTACAGTTATAAAATAGCATCGAAAATAATTTTGTAGTTAGGGGTTGCCGCATTCTGAGGAACTGTAAGTAAGGGTAGGGGCATTTAGAAGGTTGAGAACCTCTGCGCTAGATAGTGATGACATCTGATTATTCCTAATCTAGACAAATATGACATCAGATCATTCCTAGTATGACATCTAATAATTCCTAATATGACATCAGATCATTCCTAATATGACATTAGATCATTCCTAATATAACATCTGATCATTCCTAATATAGCATATAATCATTCCTAATATGACATCTGATCATTCCTAATATGACATCAGATCATTCCTAATATGACATCAGATCATTTTTAATACGACATCTGAACATTCATAAAATGACATCTGATCATTTCTAATCGGAAAATTCTGAAGTCTAAAACCAGAACACCAATTAGAAAGCAAATATTTCGCCAGCATAGTAGTAGCAATTTTTTCACGCCAATTGACTCAAAAGATGGAAATTGAATTTTTTTTATTAGTCGTTTAAGATTTCAGAAAAGGTACCAAAAAAAAAAAAAAAAAAAAAAAAAAAAAAAAAACACAAAATTAGCAATTTTTTAACGCAAATTAACTAAAAAGTTGGAAATTTAATTTTTTTTATTAGTCTTTTAAAATTTAAAAAAAGGAACAAAAAAAAAAAAAAAAACAAACAAAAAAAAAACCCACTGAATTACACAGAAATACACGTCAAGTCATAATTACATGAAGCAATGTTATCAACAAATTATTCCATTGCAACAGACGATGATTATCATATCGAGGTCTACAGCCTTATCCTGTAGCCCATCTTTAGATTGAAAGAAAGCATCTATTTCATAATCGAATCAATCAGTCGTAGAACAAGGCCCTCAGAATGCCAGAAAGCCCTCATCAAACACATGCATTGATGGACGAGCCAATCTTGATGAAATACACGAGTCCCTGCCGCGAAGCTCAGTCGCAAAACATGCGATGTGTATAACATGTGCTGTCGCTAGCAGATCTCTGCGTTGCTTCACCAAACTGTGCGTTTGAGCATGTTAGTGATATGGTTTCATATTTCTGTCGGCGGTGGCTCTGCCTAGATTAAATTAATTGAAGCCTGGGACTAGGCTCTTCAAATGGATGTACGTGATTTGTTTGATTGTTCCTCTGTGGTCAAAGCATTTTTGTGCAACCATTTAGTTTAAGGTCCACAAAATTGTTTCCCGTATGAGGAAATGTGTAAAAAAAGGATGTGGAAAAAGATGTGAAACAACCGGAAAAAAACAACAACACAAATATGAAAATTATACAAATTAAAACTGAGCTAAATTGTTGTATTTATGTTAGACTTTGTTTTTTGCTGAAGAAGGCATCCTGCCGACACCTTCATTGTTTTGCTGCGTCCTATTTTCAAGTTTTCCCATACTTTGTTTCACTGATGTCCTTCTGCTTAACCTGGAAGCAGTCTTCCCCCCCACCACCCACTTAAAAAAATATTCTTGTGTAAGTACGGTTGATTAAATGATGGACAATGTTGGAGTAAGGTGGGTTAAGAGATCAACTATCTTTGGAGTAAGGTAGATTAACTGATCAACAATGTTGGAGTAAGGTGGGTTAAGAGATCAACGATGTTTGGAGTAAGGTAGATTAAATCATCAACCATGTTGGAGTAAGGTGGGTTAAGAGATCAACTATGTTTGGAGTAAGGTAGATTAAATGATCAGCCATCTTTGGAGTACGGTTGATTAAATAATCAACAATGTTGGAGTAAGGTGGGTTAAGAGATCAACTATGTTTGGAGTAAGGTAGATTAAATGATCAGCCATCTTTGGAGTACGGTTGATTAAATCATCAACAATCTTTGGAGTATTGTTGATTAAATGATGAACCATTTTTGGAGTACGGATGATTTAATCATCAACAATTTTTTTATTCATTACATGAGGTAATGAAACAAACTGTGAAATTACGATCAAGTTGTACGTCACCACCTGGGGTGACTACGGAGAAGCGTGGTTTAAAATCGTATGTTATTGGAGGATTTCAGAAAGCAGTTATTGCATGACCCACTTGGGGTGAGATGTTAATTGGCCAATAAAGAGACGATTGGAACAGAACATTATAGACATGTGTCTGTGGATGGGGGTGTATTACATAAGGGATGTGTGTTACACATGGACTGTGTGTTACGCATGGGGTGTGTGTTACATAAGGGGTTTGTTACACATGGGGTGTGTGTTACATATGGGGTTTGTTACACATGGGGTGTGTGTTACATATGGGGTTTGTTACACATGGTGTGTGTGTTACATATGGGGTTTGTTACACATGGTGTGTGTGTTACATATGGGGTTTGTTACACATGGGGTGTGTGTTACATATGGGGTTTGTTACACATGGGGTGTGTGTTACATATGGGGTTTGTTACACATGGGGTGTGTGTTACATATGGGGTTTGTTACACATGGGGTGTGTGTTACATATGGGGTTTGTTACACATGGGGTGTGTGTTACATATGGGGTTTGTTACACATGGGGTGTGTGTTACATATGGGGTTTGTTACACATGGGGTGTGTGTTACATATGGGGTTTGTTACACATGGGGTGTGTGTTACATATGGGGTTTGTTACACATGGGGTGTGTGTTACATATGGGGTTTGTTACACATGGGGTGTGTGTTACACATGGGGTGTGTGTTACACATGGGGTGTGTGTTACATATGGGGTGTGTGTTATTAACTAGGAAATAGTTTATATATGGCGTGCATGTTTTACATCAGGCATTGCTATACATATGTAGGGATAAGTGTTATATAAGAGTGTCTGTGCTATACAAACACATAGGGATGTGTGTTATTTGTGCAATGTGTGTAATATATACGAATATGTGATACCGGTATATAAGGGAATGTGTGCTATATATGGGAATGTTTGCTTTATACGGGGATGTGTTTGATATGTAAATAAATGTGTATTTTATATATATAGAAATGTGTGTTCTATATGGGGACGTGTGTTGAATCAATAGCCATAAAATCGAAGAAGAAAGAAAAAAAAACCGACAGTCTCCCTGAGAGACGGGAACAGAACGGAAAAAAACAACGATAGGACCCAACGCAACGGAAGTGACGTCGAGGCAGCCGTTGATAAATGAGGGCCTTTAGTGGCCAGTAGTCATGGAAGCCATTATGGCCGTTAGAACTCGTTAACACAGTTACCTGACGACGGCAACATCTTAAGGCATTCAGGTAAAACGGTTTGACCCAGGGAGAGTGTGACCTTCTCGGGGAAGGGCCCACCGGAAGACAAGTTAAGAATAGAAACCCGTTCTCAGTTGATTGCCAGAACACAATAAATGTTTCAGTAGACTGTAGAGTAAGCACGATTCTATGGATGGCAGGGGCGTCACGTGTCATTGGATGACAGGGGCGTCACGTGTCAGTGGATGACAGGGGCTTATCGTGTCATTGGATGACAGGGGCGTCACGTGTCAGTGGATGACAGAGGTGTCATGTGTCAGTAGATGGCAGGGGCATCATGTGTCATTGGATAACAGGGGTGTCATGTGTCAGTGGATGACAGGGGCGTCATGTGTCATTGGATGACATGGGCGACACGTGTCAGTGGATGACAGGGGCGTCACGTGTCATTGGATGACAGGGGCGTCAGGTGTCATTGGATGACAGGGGCGTCATTTGTCAATGGATGACTGGGTTAGATGGCAGGGGCATCATGTGTCATTGGATAACAGGGGTGTCATGTGTCAGTGGATGACAGGGGCGTCATGTGTCATTGGATGACATGGGCGACACGTGTCAGTGGATGACAGGGGCGTATCGTGTCATTGGATGACAGGGGCGTCACGTGTCATTGTATGACAGGGGCGTCATTTGTCAATGGATGACTGGGGCGTCATGTGTCAATGGATGACAGGGGCGACATGTGTCAGTGGATGACAGGGGTGTCATGTGTCAGTAGATGATAGAACCAGAATGTGTCAGTAGATCACGTCGTCAGCATGTGTGAGTAGATGATGGAGACATACGCACAATAAAGTAATAGTTCCCCTTAGTCCCAGATATGTTAGACGTGTTTCATCTATACTACGCTAGTTTTCTATCTTTTATTCTAGGATCATCACTGTTTTTTGTTTCCAAGTGCCTCGTCTGAAATCTTTACGTGAAACATCTAGAGATGCAACGCATGGTGTTTATTCCTACAAGGTGTTTATTCCAACATGGCGTTCATTCCAACATGGTGTTTATTCCTACATCTTAAAACAACCGTTTTTAATGGAATTTCGTTGAAAGGCATAGCGGCGCATTGCTTCCAGTCGCTGCCAGGCACCATTAATTAAAGGTCAGCATTAAATGGACTCGAAAAATAACATGGCACTTCCATCAGCAATTATCTGCCATTAATACGCCAATTGCCAAAGAACAAAGGCACTGCAGAACTTTAAAAAAAAATAAATGAAAAAAAAAAAAAAGAACTTAAAAAAAACGAAAGGAAACAAAAGAAAAACTTGCGTCACCTTACAGCTGCCGTTTTCATGCACCACACAAGATGGAGTGGTTGATCTCCGCACAGCTATGAAATTAGCTTGGCTTCTTTTATGTTTCACTGCAGACTTCTCTTTTGTGATTGGATTTTTCTTGACACCAAGGATCCCCTAGCACAGGGCTGTGGCCTGATATCTTCTCGCGGCCTACTAGAAACATAGGCCGCACGGTGACAAGATTTTGCACTTGACTCCAACCCCAAAACTCCTACCCCCAGTTCATGGAAAAATTCCACTCTACAAAATAGGTCTCTTATGCGAAAAAGGTCGGGGACCGCTGATCTACACGGTCTAATTGTAATATATTTTTTTCTTCGTTTTTTCCCCATCTTCAATCTTAACATTTTTTGTTCCTCCTTTTCAAAAAAAAAAAAAAAATAGCCCTCCAGGAAGAGGGGGAAAACGGTCTGCGAATCGAATCGATAGCCGGCCAGTCAATGTTGGGGAAACACCCAGGTAACGGCCGAGCTGCTGGGTAAACCACAGCCGAACGGCGGTGTTATTATTGCTACTAATAACACGGGGATTTATGGATGTCGTCTGCACCGGAGCTCATGTGACCTCGGCCATTGTCGCTGGTAGGTTTGTTTGGAGAGTCCCTGCCCTTGCGGGTCATCGGGTGCAAGGCTAGTTTTTCAACATATGTTTTCGAAAATAGTAGTGCATATATATATATATATATATATATATAT
>CAXITT010000110.1:311139-363021 GCA_964033795.1 Lymnaea stagnalis | reverse complement strand
GAACTTTTTTTTAAAGAAGGGAAAAAATGCGTTCGGCTAATTTTAAGTAGAAAACCCAAGGCGAAACCTCAAAGAAAAAACCATAAAAGCAAATTGTAAGAGTCGCCAAAAAAAAAAAGAAAAAAAAAAAAAAATTAAAATTCTGCGACAGCAGAAGAATCTGGTATTTGCTGGACCAGTGTTTGCACACCTCGAATGATTGGCTCGTTCATAAAGCGGATGTGACGCGAACGGTGCGTAAAAAAAAATGGGTTGAAGGATATCAACGAAATAACGAGGCGTAGACGAGTTGCTGTCTGGAGCATACCACGCTAGTGGGAAAGGACCTGTTCATTATGCATGTGATTATCTCACAGACTTGACTAAGATGGGGCGATGTTTGAAGATGGACAAAGCAGCCACTAAATCAACTAACCGAAAAGCTCATTGACAGAGACACATTTAATGGAGTTGTTTTGTTTGTTTTTTTTCCTCAACAGGGCTTTTTATAAAAAAAATGACAATTTCATGTGAGGGCAAGAAAAAACAAAACAAAAAAAAAACATTAATTTTAATCGAGATTAAGATTGTATGGTAGACAATACTGATTTATTGGTCTCAATAGACACATGGTCTATAGACACATTGTTTATAATGCGTGAATGAAACGTGATCTATTTCAATGTGATCTATTTCAACGTGATCTATTTCAACGTGATCTTTCATAAATCTCAAGCCCACTTCTAAAAATTCAATTCAAAGCTTCTTTTCTGTCTTGCTATTAAATCTCAGGCACAGTGTTATTATTATTTTAATGCTTGCTTTTTGTTTTGCAATCTCGAGTAATGACGAGAGCTGATTGGATTTCATCACGGCGCGAGGGCTTGGTGGATATCACGTTACTCGATGATTATGAATTGTGCATGATCCTTGCTATGCTATAGAGAAGAAGCAGGCCGCGATCTGGGATCTCGACACAGAGATTTGTTCATGGCGAGCAATGTCCAAACAACATCGACAACAACTCCCCCCCCGGCTTTTTTTGTTTTTGACGGTGCGACTCTGAGTGCAAACCGGGATTATAACATTATGTAGGTTTTTTAAAAACTATAATCTTATAAATGTTAACCTAGAAAAGACACGTGACCTGGCAGCCGTTTAAAGCCAGCTTTTTGGAAAGGGTGAAACTTTCGTAGAAATTATCAGTTGACAATATTTTAATTTTAAATCTTTGATTCATTTGGTCACCTAACAGAGTGAATCAATACGCATAGCTAAAGAAGCTGCCCGGAAAGCCAGACAAACATGTGCTGGACATGCAACCGTGCGTAGTTCTTAACAGATTAAGTTTTCAATGACATATCTATTGACATATCAAAATAAGAGCAAAGGGTCCGAAAAAAAATAGTTGGACTGACTATTTGTGACAGAAGTTATTAGCCCCAATGCCAAAAGAACAGTTCTATTGGGGCCATTCACTTGGTAAAGCCCGATATGCACCATTCCATGGCACGATTGGACCATAGGAATTGGGTAGTGCGTAGTGCAAGCAGTCTTTTAGCACATGCAGTCTTACACTCAATCGGCTATTATGAAAGTACCGGCGCTCGACAATAACTAACACATTTATGGAGACATTCTTGCCGACTAAAGTATTTCATTTCAATAGTGCTTAACCATAATGCAATACTAAACATTGCCGCTACTGGTACTGTGAATGAGAGTTATACATCGGATAGAATTTATATGGAAAATATATTTATATAAAGAATTGGTACGTCGACACCACGCGGAGCAACCCAAAATCACAATTTTACTTTGCTGCAATGCCTTTTTCCGGTTTGGTTGTTAAATTGTACTTCTGCCCACTTTCTTCTCGTTCTTTTGATATTTTTTTTTCGTTTGGAATTTTTCCCCATTCTTTTAATTTTGAGTACAGGTAGGTTCTGTATATATATTATATATATGTATATATATATATATATATATATATATATATATATTATATTGTAATGTACACACATATGAATTTTATGTTGTACTGTTTTAGGCATTTGCCGAAACTTAAAAATTTGTATTTTGTCTTTTCATTTCGAAAGATTATCATATACTGTTTTTGCCTTTTTCCGGTTTGTTTGTTAAATTGTACTTCTGCCCACTTTCTTCTCGTTCTTTTGATATTTTTTTTTCGTTTGTAATTTTTCCCCATTCTTTTAATTTTGAGTACAGGTAGGTTCTGTATATATATTATATATATGTATATATATATATATATATATATATATATATATTATATTGTAATGTACACACATATGAATGTTATGTTGTACTGCTTTAGGCATTTGCCGAAACTTAAAAATTTGTATTTTGTCTTATCATTTCGAAAGATTATCATATACTGTTTCATTGACCTAAGCCGTTTGTCGATCATCAGTTTGCCTCATGAAAACACCTTTGATCACTTGGTTCATTATTGCAGTGTTTCATTCATGAAAAAGGGTCATTCGACTCCAATGTTTGAAATTGCACTGACAAGGTCCAATGGAATTTCAGAATGAAAAATAAATAAAAAGACAATTCTCTATGTAACAGAGGGCGCTGACATGTCTACATAAAATTACAGATGACTGCACGAAATGAGATTCTTAAGAATACCGCAAGTGCGTTTGGTGCGTAATTTATTCTTATAGTTTACGGAAATATTTGGTGTAATGAATCTGCGGGGCGTAAGCACTGGTTAGGAATAGTATAAAGTGCGTTACTTGAATGCATGTTTCCTCGAGTACATTTAGTAGATGGGACGTTCACGCATTGCTGCAGCCATTGTTGGGGGTGGGGGGGGGGCTTTAGCTAGTTGATCAATAAAGGAACGCCCCGTGACGTAAAATTTAGTTAACACTATTTTAAAGAGTTTTAGTCAAGTCAATAGAAATCGTCCCGGTCAAGTTTGTCTATTAGGTTAATCAAATCAAAGACATCGCGAAGACTAAGCTCAACTCATACACTCTCCCCATTCATCCCGATCAGACAGCAGACAGTTCTGATCATTACTCGGCGACGAGTTGTTTGTTCCCTTCTGTCACCAACATTTCCTTTACGGGAAAATAGCATAATTTTTGCCTCTGACGGGAGACAATTCGATGATATTCTCATAATCATCCCCCACTCTTAGGTCCCAGACGTCACCGACTTGTGGCTGTTTAGTTTGGTTTGACTGGCCCAGACAGCCCAAAAGGCACACTTCCCCGAGCTGTGATTGTTGACAACAATTGGCGAGGTGGCTAAGACCTGGATTATGAGCACACAAATACAAGACAATTCATTCGGCGAAGTTAGCCTTACAGTAAATAAACTTTTGACGTCATTATTTGAATATCTGACCCTGCGACTCTCGAAGCCAAAATCCTTCTTTTGACACTAAGAGTGAATTTCTAAATTAAAATGATGCGCCTTGGCTGACGTTGTTTGTGGGCTGTCTGGGTTTCGTTGGGGATTGAACTCCAACCCACACGATTGGAGCTGACGCATTTGGACAATACAGCCATCCAGCCACAACATACATTTATATGTTATAATTTAATACACGTAACGATTTACGCCAATTAAATTACCACACGCTTTTGATATATTAATTTTTGCTTTGATTGATCAACTAGTTCAGCTGGTTAGTGACCGTCATAATTACAATGTATTGTGACTCATAACAGAAGCGTATTGGTTCAAATAATAGTGACTAATACTTCATTACACACGATCACAATAATAGTTCATATGAAATAGATCTACATCTCATGCCGAACATACTGAATCCAAACACTTGGAATGAATCTTATGTATTTCAATACTAGCTTCTCGGTAAACTTATTTAATTGATAAGTGTTATCACACTATAAATCTTCATTTAAACATAGACGTTTTCTGTTCAATCTTCGTAAATGAATACCGTGGATCAACTGTCGTGTCATTTATCAAGCTCCATTTTGTTTCACTCCTTGCTCTCTTCTGATTAGCCAGTTTTCTCCAAGTCCCAATACTCTGTATATTACATAAGTAATAACTCCCATATTAATTATCTCCCATATATTCATATTTGTGACAGTCACATTTAAACAATACGACTCTACCTGCGGCTCCTTAAACAGACATTGTGGCAGATGATATGACTTATAAAAACGGACCCAAAAATAAAAAAAAAAACAACAACAAAACAACAACAACCAAACACGACTAAAGAGGCGATTGTCACGCTTCGAAGAGGAGGATTCAAATGTAGGGTCTACCTAATGTGTTCTGACTGTATTTAATGTGTTCTGACTGTACCTAATGTGTTCTCATTGCACTAAATGTATTCTGACTGTACCTAATGTGTTCTGATTGCACTAAATGTGTTCTGACTGTACCTATGTGTTCTGATTGCACTAAATGTGTTCTGATTGCACTAAATGTGTTCTGACTGTACCTAATGCGTTCTGATTGTACCTAATGCGTTCTGATTGTACTAAATGTGTTCTGACTGTACCTAATGTGTTCTGATTGTACCTAATGCGTTCTGATTGTACTAAATGTGTTCTGACTGTACCTAATGTGTTCTGACTGTACTAAATGTGTTCTGATTGTACTAAATGTGTTCTGATTGTACTAAATGTGTTCTGATTGTACGTAATGTTTTCTGAATGTACTAAATGTGTTCTGAATGTACTAACTGTGTTCTGATATGCTTTAGAACGGTACTCATTGCTCTTTCAGTAAAAAAATTACCAAGTTTATGTTTTTCTAAAAAAACAATTATGTTTTACACCCCCCAATTAATACAGCAATTCTGTCGACTCCACGTCATCGATACTACATTCTGACACGGTAGAAGCTGGCCAGAGAAGCTGAAATATTCACAAGCTGCTATAGATTTTTTCTCCAGAACTCCAGCATCGTGTCCATATTTCCATTCCAAAAGCTAACTCATGATTTATCCCACCCTTGCTTAGACCATCCCATGGTGGGACCATTTCGATCCCATCTCCCCACACCCCCCCCTCCTCACACCATTTCATCTAATGCTTAAAGTTTTCAAACCCCTGCAGATGAATTCGTATCTGTTCTCTAATCTCGGTGACTGATGGGCTTGGCTTAAAGAAGAAGCTTGAAGTTAAATATTAAGGAAAGCTGGGTCATCAGAGAGAGAGAGAGAGAGAGAGAGAGAGAGAGAGAGAGAGAGAGAAAGAGAGAGAGAGAGAGAGAGAGAGAGAGAGAGAGAGAGAGAGAGAGAGAGAGAGAGAGAGAGAGAAAGAGAGAGAGAGAGAGAGAGAGAGAGAAAGAGAGAGAGAGGGAGGGGGAGAGAGAGAGAGAGAGGAGAATTCGTTATATGGGTCTTATCTGTACTATGGAGGCAGAGTGGAGAATTCCTTAAATAGGTTTTAAACAACTGTACTATGGAGGCGTTTAAAGGATCGTAGAGGAAGATTCCTTATAAAGGTTTTAAACAAATGTCTTAAAGAAGTAGTGGAGGCGTCAGAGAGTAAGATTCCTTATGTAAGGTTTACAAAACTGTACTAAGAAGGCATTCATAGGCATCAGGGGAACGGTGCTTATGGTTGTGGACACATCTTGTTGTGGTATGGCAGCAGAGCATTGCTGGGGAGTACCGCTGTGGAGTATGGCTGGGGAGTATGGCTAAGGACGTGCATGTATTTCTTGCAGTTATAGTAACTGAGTTTGATATCGGGAAGTGTATTGACGTCAGTCGAGCTGCACATACTAAGTGACCATTCAGGCCAAATTTAAACTAAGCTCAACACGACAACGGGCAGCACAAGACGTACATTGCATGGACCAGAAAGAATGAAAACAGAAATTTAAAAAAAAAGGAAGAAACTGAACAAACCATGAACTAAAGCTAAAAATAGACTCGTGTATGATTTAAAAACAAAATAAAATGAGCGCAGTGAATTTTTCTACAATTGAAACGAATTGATGGACATAAGAATGAGTTACTTTGGGTTGCCGCTTTAGTGAAAGACATTTGAAAAAGCAGTGATTGTCAAAACATGGTATCGTAAATATGTTATTAAGTGTGCAATTTATAAACGAGGTGGTAATAAATGCGAGGAACACATCTAATTTGGTTACCCCATGTTACAAGAGTTGATTTTTGTTTCATTTTTCTCTACTCGCCCTCTGCCTCTCTTCTTTATTTCCATTAAAAAAAAAAAAAAGTTCGATGTTGATGGATTTATTATAAAAATGAAATGAATGTATATGTTTGAGAACCACTGCTTTTCGAGTATGAGATGGGAGAGAGAATGATGGACATGATGGGGTACTCACTCCGACAAATGATGCATATCCGCCCCTACAAGCCGGACTTTGAGTTGGACGACCTTTGGATGGATTTTCATCCAACTCCATTAAATCTCCGAAACCTCCAAAGGAAAATCGCAGCCTTTTGATTGGCCGACGTTTCGGGTGATCCTCAGCGCGGATTGGCTGACCAGAATTTGAACGATGGCGGTTGGCTGTTGCTTTGGGGGGCAAACGTTTGGAATATTCCCCTTAAAGAGTTTCAATGTACTTTGAATTTATATTCACTTTTTAGGATATCACTTCCTAAGCGTGTCTTTGATTGGACATTGTAATTTAAAATGACAATAATATATAGATATATATAGATATATATAGACATATATATATAGTATATATATATATATATATATATATTATATATATATATATATATATATATATATATATATATATATATATATATATATATATATGAAATTATAGAAAATGAATAAATAAAAATATTGATTTGAATCAGTTCAGATGAATTTTGATGTATTATGAAACGAAATGATAATTTACTCTAGAATACCAACAGCTTGAAATAAAACAACAATCAATTATCATCAAATTCAACGATTTAAAATCAGAATACGCGCACTGAAATCTATATTTATATGTTTTAACTGATTTTGCCGTGATACTGATGGCATTTGTAAGACACAATTTCAATTTTACTCTGTGACTTCATGTAATTAAAGTTATCCGAGTCAAGCACAGATTTCCTCTGAATAAAAATTGGAGGGGAAAAAAAAAAAAAAAGTTAAAAAACAAAAAAAAATTTAAAAAAATATGAACTGTAGTAAATTTTCCGAAAGAGATTTTAACTCTGGTTGTAGATACTAAATCCTTTCAGCGGGACTTCCCCTTTGTATGGCTGCCGTGCTTTGAAAAATGGCGGCCATTGAAGTTTGTCCACAATTCCATTAGTGTCGGGGCTTTTGAGATGTGCGTTAGATTGGGTAATGGTGCAGCGGGTACATGTCGGAATGTCCAGCCACGGGACAGGCAGCGACGGGTTAGTTATTGCTTTCATTTAGGGGTTTTAGAAACGCACACTTTCATTTATGGTTAAACAAAAAAAAAAACTATGTTATTTCTTTTCTCGCTTTTAAAGTTTTCTTTGCAATTTGAATGCACTGAAATGTTGATCTGTTTTGAATATACTGAAATGTTAATTTCTTTTGAATATACTGAAATGTTGATCTGTTTTGAATATACTGAAATGTTAATTTCTTTTGAATATACTGAAATGTTGATTTCTTTTGAATATACTGAAATGTTGATTTCTTTTGAATATACTGAAATGTTGATTTCTTTTGAATGTACTGAAATGTTGATTTCTTTTGAATATACTGAAATGTTGATTATCTTTGAATATACTGAAATGTGGCTTTCTTTTGATTATACTGAAATGTTGCTTTCTTTTGAATATACTGAAATGTTGATTTCTTTTGAATATACTGAAATATTGATTTCTTTTGAATATACTGAAATGTTGATTTCTTTTAAATATACTGAAATGTTGATTTCCTTTGAATACACTGAAATATTGATTTTCGTTGAAGATACTGAAATGTTGATTTCTTTTTAATACCGTTTTACTGAAATGTAGATTTTCTTTGAATATACTGAAATGTTGATTTTCTTTGAATATACTGAAATGTTGATTTTCGTTGAATATACTGAAATGTTGATTTCTTTTGAAAATACTGAAATGTTGATTTTCTTTGAATATACTGAAATGTTGATTTCCTTTGAATACACTGAAATGTTGATTTTCGTTGAAGATACTGAAATGTTGATTTCTTTTTAATACCGTTTTACTGAAAGGTAGATTTTCTTTGAATATACTGAAATGTTGATTTTCTTTGATTATACTGAAATGTTGATTGTCTTTGAATGTACTGAAATGCTTATTTCCTTTGAATACACTGAAATGTTGATTTTCTTTGAATATACTGAAATGTTGATTGTCTTTGAATATACTGAAATGTTGATTTCTTTTGAACACCGTTATACTGAAATGTTGATTTTCTTGGAATATACTGAAATGTTGATTTTCTTTTAATGTACTGAAATGTTGATTTTCTTTGAATGTACTGAAATGTTGATTTTCTTTGAATATACTGAAATGTTGATTTTCGTTGAAGATACTGAAATGTTGATTTCTTTTGAAAATACTGAAATGTTGATTTACTTTGAAAATACTGAAATGTTGATTTACTTTGAATTTACTAAAAATATTGATTTTTTAACAAACTGAAATGTTGATTTTCTTTGATTATACTAAAATGTTGATTTTTTCTAAAATTTACTTAAATTTTGATTATCTATGAATATAATGAAAAGTTGATTTCTTTTTATTCTTTTAATTTTCTTGCACATAATTCTTTCGGTGTGCTGAATAATGTAATATGTGTGTCGTTGTGTCCATGAAAGAGCTAATCTATTCCAAACGTACGATTTACTCAATGGGTACCATCACAACATAACAAAAATATATATTTACAAGTCTCTGATGACCAATAACATTTCCTATGTCTGTAAAACACAGTGGGGCATTGGGGCACATGCAAACACAAACATGCAATACAATCGGTTGGTAAAATACACAGAGACCTTGGGCATTCACCAGCAAAATGAGATGCTATACAACTTGGGGTTTGGAAATATACGATTTGGAAAGTTGACTTGACATGCGAAAGTGGAATTTAACAAGACAAATATCATAAATAAAATAACTCCTAATGGAAAAAAGAAGATATATTGGGTTTTTAGATCGGTAGTGTTAAGCCAGAATAGGTAGGTTTAGAATAGGTAGGTATATAAGAGGTAGGTTTAGAGTAGACAGGTTTAGAATAGGCAGATTTAGGATTATTTGATTTGGAATAGACAGATTTAGAATATGTAGATTTGGGAGAGGTGAATTTGGAAGAGGTAGATTTAAAGAAATGAATGAGGCTTATAGATTTCATTCTACTTAAAATATCGGTTACTAATCGCTGACGAATGTTGTGTGATTCGATTATTTGTATAATTCGATTCCTGATGACTTTTAATCAAAGCAATAGTTTTAAAATAAGTTCTCCCTTTTGGTTACAGTTAATTAATTACCGATTCCTGGCTTAAAACAATAATTCAAGAAATTAAAAAAAAACTAAACAGTGTGACAAATTAAAATTGTTTGAACAAGTTAAGTTATATATATATATATTTAACATAGCTTTTTTGATAAAGGGGGCCAAACCTATTATTTCATCGTATGTCACTAGTGCAGGTCAAACAAAAATTAAAAGTTGACGCGGGAAAAAAATGTTTTAGAAACGTTGAGATATAAATACAACTGACGGACGTTGCAGGGGTGAAGCACATGCTGAATTATAAATGGGTATGCTGGGAACAGAGCACTATGAACCCAGCCAAACAGTGCATATTAACATTAGAGAAACAGAGCACATTAATACCGGATAGAAAGTGCACATTAATACCAGATAGAAAGTGCACATTAATACAGATAGAATGTGCACATTAATACCAGATAGAGAGGTCACATTAATACCAGATAGAGAGGTCACATTAATACCAGATAGAGAGGTCACATTAATACCAGATAGAGAGGTCACATTAATATGAGATAGATTGTGAACATTAATACAGATAGAAAGTTCACATTAATACCAGATAGAAAGTGCACATTAAAATCAGATAGAAGGTGCACATTAAAATCAGAAAAAAAATGCGTATTAACTTTGGGACGTAAGGTGAATATTATAACCAGCAAACAAGTGCACGATAACCACAGACCGACAGTCCACATTAACCCATGACAGCCAGTCACCATTAACATATGACAACCAGTCACATAAATCCGTGACAGCCAGTCCACATTTAAACATGGCAGACAGTCCAAATTAACCCATGACAGCCAGTCCACCATAACCCATGACTGCCAGTCCACCAAAATCCATGACAGCTAGTCCACATTAACCCATTACGGCCAGTCCACCATAACCCATGGCAGACAGTCCACATTAACCCATGACTGCCAGTGAATCATAACCCATGACAGCCAGTCCACAAAAATCCATGACAGCCAGTCCACATTAACTAATGACAGACAGTCCACCATAACCCATGACAGACAGTCCACATTAACCCATGGCAGCCAATCCACCATAATCCACGACAGACAGTCCACATTAAACAAAGACAGACAGTCCACATTAACCCATGGCAGACTGTCTATATTAACCCATGACAGCCAGTCCACCATAACCCATGACAGCTAGTCCACATTAACCCATTACGGCCAGTCCACCATAACCCATGGCAGACAGTCCACATTAACCCATGACAGCCAGTCCACCATAACCCATGGCAGACAGTCCACATTAACTTATGGCAGACAGTCCACCATAACCCATGACAGCAAGTCTACATTTACCCATGACAGCCAGTCATACCATAACCCATGACAGACAGTCTAAATTAACACATGGCAGACAGTCCACATTAAGCACACGAGCCTATTTTTAAACAAAGACTGGTTACGACTAGCTAATGACTAGCTATGGCAAGCTGTGACTAGCTGCGACTAGCTACGACTAGTACGGCTAGCTATGGTTAGATGTGACTAGTTATGGTTCGCAATGACAAGCTAAGACTAGCTATGACTAGCTACTCTAGTAGATAACTACTTTAATGAGATACAAGGATAGGTAACTACTTTAGTTAGATACAAGGACAGATAACTACTTTAGTGAGATACAAGGACAGATAACTGGGTCATCGCCTACACAAAATCTCACAAAATGCTGAGACCAATGAGCTTAACCTATAAGGTAAAATTATAACTTTAGATCAGTTCACCTTAAATCTCGTTAAAAAAATATACTGGTTCTCAAAACTGAACATGCTAACCCAACAAAAATTGTTTACATTAGAACGAATCAAATGTGTAATAAATTGATTCAAAAGTATGTTAACAGTCAAATTTGTTAACTGCCAAATTTATCTTTGGGAATGAATTAAAAGCAATCAACTTTAAACCAAAACATAAAAATAATTGATAAGACGCGTATTAAAAAGAAATCAAGATCAACATTGCCTTCAAGATAAACACAACATACAGGATCAACAGTGTCTTCCAGATCAACACTGCCTTCATGATCAACACTGCCTACAAGATCAACACTGCCTTCAAGATGAACACTGACTGCATACAAGCTCAACACTTCTTACAGCATCAACACTGCCTACAATATCAACACTGCCTACAGGATCAACACTGCCTACAAGATCAATAATGCCTAAAAGATCAACACTGCCTACAAGATCAACACAACTTTCAAGATCAACACAACTTTCAAGATCAACACTTCTTACAAGATCAACACTGCTTACAAGATCACAACGGCCTACAAGATCAATACTGCCTACAAGATCAACACTGCATACAAGATCACAACTGCCTACAAGATCACCACTGCCTTCAAGATCACCACTGCCTACAAGATTTCTACGTCCTTTGCCACCACATCAAAATATAATTTCTTAGTAGTTTTTCTATTTGTAACACCTTTTGCCAACTCATGTGTCTAAACCATTGAATGTAAGTTGCGAGACGAGTTTCAATAATTCATTGACTTTTTCTATAGATTTAGACTCGTATGAACGGAAGTGACGTCAAAGAAATGTATCCTCAAACGAATGACCAACAATGCGTAAAAGACCATTAGACACTCTCAAGCCCGGGAAAAAAATAATCAAGCCACAATTCGTGCTAGTAAGGTATACGACAGCTAAAAGTTTAGAATCCCTGACAGCAATGATAACTCCATGTTGCTTTGTTGGGTAGAATGCAGGCTACACAAAGATTATCCTAATAACGTGCATCAGGCAGGAGATCTCAACTGCTGTTCGTCATAACGCATGTTCCAGAAGGATTCCTGCTCCTCTGATGACGTGATAACTTTTAGAGATACTATTTTGCGCTTAAATAATTCACTATTGTATCTATTTTGCTATTAATTAATTGGCTGTTGTATCTATTGTGCCCTTAATTAATTCACTGTTGTAAATATGTTGCTATTCATTTCATGTTGGAACTGTGTTGTGTATTAGTTGGGAAGTTTGTGGGTGGGTGCTTGATGGGAAGGTTGTGGGTGGTTGTTTTAGGGGAAAGTTGTGGGTGGGTGTTTGATGGGAATGTTGTGGTTGGTTGTTTGATGGGAAGGTTGTGGGTGGGTGTTTGATGGGTAGGTTGTGGGCGGGTGTTTGATGGGAAAGTTGTGGGTTGGTGTTTGATGGGAAAGTTGTGGGTTGGTGTTTGATGGGTAGGTTGTGGGTGGGTGTTTGATGGGTAGGTTGTGGGTGGGTGTTTGATGGGTAGGTTGTGGGTTGGTGTTTGATGGGTAGGTTGTGGGTGGGTGTTGGTGGGTAGGTTGGGGGCGGGGGGTTGGTGGGTAAGTTGTGGGTTGTGGGCGGGTGTTTGATGGGGAAGTTGTGGGTTGGTGTTTGATGGGAAAGTTGTGGGTTGGTGTTTGATGGGTAGATTGTGGGTGGGTGTTTGATGGGTAGGTTGTGGGTGGGTGTTTTATGGGTAGGTTGTGGGTGGGTGTTTGATGGGTAGGTTGTGGGTGGGGGTTTGATGGGTAGGTTGTCGGTGGGTGTTTGATGGGTAGGTTGTCGGTGGGTGTTTGATGGGTAGGTTGTGGGTGGGTGTTTGATGGGAAGGTTGTGGGTGGGCGATGAGAAGGTAGTGGGTAGATGATGTGTGAGGTCTTTGGGTGGAAGGCATTAATCAGTGTTTCCAAAATTGTGGTACGTGTACCCCTAGGGGTAACGGGAAGAGTTTGCTGGGTGAAAGCGCTGAAAATGAAATAAATAAATACTTTTTTTGTTTTGTTATTAAAGCATGCTCATTGTTACGAAAATGATAGACAGGGGGTACAAAGATGTCAAAAGTTTGGGAATCACTGCATTAGATTTTTCTTTTAAAAAATTGTGACCGCACTGATGTGTGGTATAGTTAGTAGCTATTCAGTTTCTATTTAGTTTAGATACTATCGTTCTCCGCCCACTTAAAAGTGACCCCAATCCACCCTGCCACTCAATGTGTTACCTAGAATGTTTAATTAATTCCATGATGTAATGAATCGATGAGGTTTTTTAGTTAGTTGAACAATCTCAAACTCGTTTCTTTCACACTCTCCAATCCAGACTAGAGCTATCGTAATTAGGCCAGCTACTGCAGCCAGACAAATCGCCGGTACCTGGGCGGATATTTAACCCACACAGGTGGGGAGACCGGTGCCTGACCAATCAATGAGGCAGGGCCACATACTACGAGGCAGGGGACGCCAGGGCGAGGAAGTGCCGTTGAATTAGTTAAGACCGCTCTTGAGTCAAATCAATGGCCTCCGATGACATACGGGACTTGGTCTTGCGTCTTTTCTTAATGATAAATAATTGATGCTTGATTCCTTAACACGACAGCTCATCACCACAGCAGCAACTAGCACGGTTATATATTACCTGAGTAGCAAGTAGCACGGTAATATGTTACCTGAGTAGCAAATAGCACGGCAATATGTCTCCTGAGTAGCAACTAGCACGGTGATATGTTACCTGAGTAGCAACTACCACGTTATATGACACCTTAGCAGCAGCTAGCACGGTAATGTCACCTGAGTAACAACTAGCACGGTAATATGTCACCTGAGTAACAACTAGCACGGTAATGTGTCACCTGAGTAACAACTAGCACGGTAATGTCACCTGAGTAACAACTAGCACGGTAATAAGTCACCTGAGTAACAACTAGCACGGTAATGTCATCTGAGTAACAACTAGCACGAGATTATGTCATCTTAATGACAAGTGGCATAGTAAGATGTAATATTAATGTTACATAGCAAGGTGATATTTCATAGACAAGGTGGCTGGCACATTAAGCATTGTAACATATCATCCTCAATTTAGACCTTCGGAGTGGTATGCAAAATTTCACATATGCAACTCTACACCTATAGAATCCATTTCATACACCTGCCTACCGTTGGACCATTCAGCAAACTCAAACTCAAATTTAAAATTCTATGCAAGAAAAATAATTTATCCTGCTATAAAACAGACACAAATTAGGGACAATAAAATAATTTTTAAAAAAAAAGTCATTTCAGATCATATTTGATAACACAACATTGACGTGATGTAATTACCGGATCACAGAAGGGTCTCAAAGAGGAAAGCTCGACCAACCCCCTTCTCTCTCTCTCTCTCTGATTCCCTCTTTCTATTTATCTATCTGTCTGTCTGTCTGTCTCTCTCTCTCTCTCTCATTAGCCCTGATTTCTATTTTAGACCTCAATTAACGTTCACGACGTGGCTGCCTTGATGACCATCTACTGTGACTTACTCTAATTAATCAGTCGGACCGGATCGAAGACAAATCACAGCCTCGCGTGAGCATTTAGCCCATTCTTACTGGCTGTAAAAAAAAAAATCAGTAACAATTAAGTTTTTTTTTAAATTCTTTTTTTTTTAGTCTCCATTCTATTCATTACTTCAGGAAATTCCCCCTTCATTTCATTCGATGGTTTTCATCTTAAATGTTGCTTTGAAAAAAGCATTTCCTTTTGATAGAAAAAAAGATTAAAATTCACCCACCCCTTTATTATTATATTAATTCCTTCAAGTATTTATTAATGTGTTCATTCGTTTATTCATCTCGTTTGAATGGATGGTTATTTCCAGTGTTTATAAACGCACTCTTTAATTCGCCCAATCTCTTTCTCTCTCTCTCTCTCTGTCCGTATTCGCTTCTGTCATTACACTATGTTTTTATTTATTAATATGTTAAGGCCCCCAGCAATTCATCCAGTTAACACGGTTATTGTGTATCTGGTGTCATTAATACTATTATTAGGATAATTTTAATATTATTAAGACAAATCACGTATTAATATATGGCTGCAGTGCTCGAAAGGCGCGCCAAAATAACATTCCCGGAAGTTAGGACTAGTCGGGATTCTTATAACGTACGTTAGTTGAATGCATGTTTTGTCCAGTAACTTGAGCAGACGGGAAGTTCACGCGCTGCGGCCGCCATTGTTCTGTGGGTTATTTCCGATCATTATTGATAGTGTTGTTACTATCATAACTTACACTTTTCTTGTCGGCATTATTAGCAGCACTGCTGCTGCTACTTCTAAAACAATTCTTCTCAGTGGAAGAAATTATTGGAGCCCATTCCTAGTTACACACACTGATCAGATTTTTTAATCGATACAGTATCCACGTCGTTGGTTCACAGGCATCAACATTTGTTACATCAGAAATCACTCCAAAACGTGGATATGTTGCTATCTGTAAGATATCCGTCATCCATGCCATATCAGCCCTCTCTCATGTTGCCGAATACATATATATAATGTTACCTGTGACCCCTCCCCCCCCCCACAGCCCTTTAAACCCAGCCAACTAGTACGATTCACAGCCGCCGACCGATCACATCAGGTCCTAAGGTAATGCGTTTTTATGTACTTAACTCTTCANAGGGCCCAGGAAGAGTGTGTCTTGGATACACGACGCTGGCCAAAGACCAGTTCTGTTGTGCACAGTGTTTTTTTTGTGGGGGGGGGGGAGGGGGGAGGGGCGAGCTATGTGATGGTGAGCACAAACATATGTCCTTGGGGTCGTACAGGTACATACCGAATACATACACACATGTTTTACAGTTAACGTAATGATGATTAAAAAGAATGTTCATTATAAATGTACTAACTGCGGCAGTACTGTCCATTCGACACGAGCAGCTCCAGATAGAATATTACTTCCTGGTCATAAAAAGGATAATAACACACTGCACCAAACTCGATCATCTAGATGTGCGTACGTGACCAAGCGCGCGACCGGGAGAGGGGGGTGGAGCAGACAATGAGAGCGCAGCAGGGTGCGCAATAAGAGCAGGCGGGCAAGAAAGATCCACTTGGTTATTATTATTATAAATTACATCAGTATCTCATAAGAGTTCTAGTGGTTCAAGTAACGGCACGTATGGCAAAAAGTTACTCACAATTTTACGACATCTGGAGCCTCATCAACGGAAACATAAGAAATTACGTAAGCCTAAGCGTACATAAAAGTACAAACATCATGACGTGTAACTGCAATGCACGGAAATTAACCAAATAATCAAAAAAAAAGTAGCTTGGATTAAATAGCGTAGATTGCACCTTTACATATTTTAATACTTGCAATTTTCGCTAACCATCAATCGATGGTATAGTTTGCATCCCATGAAATCAACTTGTGTTTATTTCTTACTTACCAAACTCTGTTCACCTCTCAAATTACCTCAACGTGTAAAATACTTTCTCCACCCACTCATCACCCTCCCACACATGATCCACCCACACATGATCCACCCATACATGATCCACCCACACGTAAACTAACAGCTGCTAGCGCAGCAATCCCGTTGTTTTCACACCTCCTCCCCCACAACCACAATTTTATATAAAAACACTCTGCTGAAAACTGTGTGAGATTTAAACATTCATTTTTTTTAAAGGAGCAGCAAAAGAAATTAAAAAAATTCTCATCTTTGCTCCCATTAGCTCAGACTTTGACTGCCGACCCCCCCCCCCACCACACCTCACATGACAACCAATAAGCCACCGAGATCGAACTCAATCTCTCAAAGCCGACCCCCCCCCCCCCGCCCACCACNACATAGACACTACGTGCTAAGTCTGTTCACAACATAGACACTACGTGCTAAGTCTGTTCACAACATAGACACTACGTGCTAAGTCTGTTCACAACATAGACACTACGTGCTAAGTCTGTTCACAACATAGACACTACGTGCTAAGTCTGTTCACAACATAGACACTACGTGCTAAGTCTGTTCACAACATAGACACTACGTGCTAAGTCTGTTCACAACATAGACACTACGTGCTAAGTCTGTTCACAACATAGACACTACGTGCTAAGTCTGTTCACAACATAGACACTACGTGCTAAGTCTGTTCACAACATAGACACTACGTGCTAAGTCTGTTCACAACATAGACACTACGTGCTAAGTCTGTTCACAACATAGACACTACGTGCTAAGTCTGTTCACAACATAGACACTACGTGCTAAGTCTGTTCACAACATAGACACTACGTGCTAAGTCTGTTCACAACATAGACACTACGTGCTAAGTCTGTTCACAACATAGACACTACGTGCTAAGTCTGTTCACAACATAGACACTACGTGCTAAGTCTGTTCACAACATAGACACTACGTGCTAAATTTGTTCACAACATAGACACTACGTGCTAAATTTGTTCACAACATAGACAATACGTGCTAAATTTGCTCACAACTGAGAAATACGTTCTTCAGCCTTCTTCAGCACTCAAGTTGAACATTGATTGTGGAACGTCTAAAACCCACCACCCCATTTTGCGTGTGTTCTTTTAGTTTTCATACAGATCAATTAGTGTCAATACTCTCGATGGAAACGGCAACAAACAGTTCTAAGAAATCACACAACTAGAGTCGTCAAACAGAAGGTAACGTCTTCTTCCCTCAGCTCTTTTCTGCTCCCCCAGGGAAGTTAAGGCCACTCCCCGAAAACGATGAAATAGCTCCACGGATTCAGCTGAGGTTGCTGCCTGGGTGAAGCTGAGGTTGCTCCATGGGATGAGCTGAGGTTGCTCCATGGGATGAGCTGAGGTTGCTCCATGGGATGAGCTGAGGTTGCTCCATGGGATGAGCTGAGGCTGCTCTCTTGAATGAACCTGACGTTGATCCCGGGGATGAGCTGAGGTTTCTGAATGGGATGAGATGAGGTTGCTCCCTGAAATGATTTGAGGTTGCCCATCACCAAAGCTAAAACTCCTCTTACATAAAAAAAAGAGATGTGAGCATAAATTATTAACTGACGCAACCTCTGGTAAAAAAATTACCTCATAAAAAAAAGTCAAAAGAATGAAATATTTTTTTTCGTGGTTAAATTTCATCGCAAGAAACCCGAGAGAGAAGCGCCAATCAATTCAATAAAATAGTTTCCAGGACAAAGAATGAAAAGCTATCCTACAAAGTGCTTCTCAATGAAGGACAATAAAAAGTCGATGGTAAAATTGGCTAAAAAAAAGTGGAAATGTTTTTGTTCAAAACGAATTTTCTGCACTCAATGTTTTCTTTTTTAAAAAAAAAACATTGATCATTTCAAAGGAATTCTGCCATCCCGTTGAATCTTTAAAAATGAAAAACAAAACATGAAAACGCCCGAAGACGCCGTAAAGAATGTCAACAAGCAATATTTAATGAAACCACACTTCAAAAAACGTCTCCGTAGACGCCCCTGACACGTCCATTTCGCTGCCAACTTATTGATTGATTTTTCACGCCGTCAAATATCAACATGTGCAAACCACCACCACCCCCGCCACACGCCCATCGGACCATCATCAAATATTCAACGCCCTTTGATTAAGTTTTCGGGCGTCCACTGTTACCTTCTTCAACCATCTTGTCGCTACTCTTAATCTGCTGAACATACCCCTGGTTTTACACAATGTTAATTTTAAAAAAATATAACGCCATACTAAGGCGAATAAAGAATTAAAAACAAAAAAACTACACATTTCGAAGGCTCCGTTGAAAGCTTACAAAGCTATAATCATATATGTAGAATGCATCCAAGACAAAATAATACAAAGTTCTCTACATACGAAAAAAACTGTGAACAGAATTGCATACTGCGCCGAATACTGTCGTTTGTAGGTGCCGATGTACGACATGAGACACGGAAATCTTTATGTCTTCTTTTTTTTTGAAAGAAAAATGTTCTTCGGAGGTCACAAAAGATGTGTTTGTTGTTAGTCTCAATGATTGTTTGTTGTTAGTCTCAATGATTGTTTGTTGTTAGTCTCAATGATTGTTTGTTCTTCATCTCAATGATTGTTTGGTTTCTGAGTTGTAATGATTGTTTGGTTTCTGAGTGGTAATGATTGTTTGGTTTCTGAGAGGTAATGATTGTTTGGTTTCTGAGTGGTAATGATTGTTTGGTTTCTGAGTGGTAATGATTGTTTGGTTTCTGAGTGGTAATGATTGTTTGGTTTCTGAGTGGTAATGATTGTTTGGTTTCTGAGTGGTAATGATTGTTTGGTTTCTGAGTGGTAATGATTGTTTGGTTTCTGAGTGGTAATGATTGTTTGGTTTCTGAGTGGTAATGATTGTTTGGTTTCTGAGTGGTAATGATTGTTTGGTGTCTGAGTGGTAATGATTGTTTGGTTTCTGAGTGGTAATGATTGTTTGGTTTCTGAGTGGTAATGATTGTTTGTTTTCTGAGTTAACTAGTCAGGGTTCCATTTTGTTAGCTAGTGTGTCCTAGGGTAAGGGGTTCTATTTTTTGTAGAATGTGGCCTTGCTCAGTGTGTGAGAGGTACCATTTAATGTTGCGTATCCTTAAATTTTCAGAGACAATTGAAATGCTTTTCACTAAAATATATATTGTTCTTACAACTCTCTAAACCGTTTGCATACAACAAACCTCACAATATAAAATAGCGTTCAGCATTTCTTTTTCCCAGCAAAGACTGACCCACTTCCTCGACCAATGACCAACAGAGTAGCCACGAGGATGATCGCATGCAATGCATTTTGTTTGATTGACAATCGCGCGGTCGTTGGCCAGCTTGCAATGAAAGGGCCCCCCCCCTCCCCAACCCGTCTGGTTCAGGATTGAATAAATATGTCCTTGGGTTGACAACTTGACGTCGGCAGGAGTGATTGTCATATGGTGGACAGCGAGACGCGGCCCGTCTGAAGAAAAGAACACGGGACGCCGACTGGACTTGGAGAGGATCGCATTGGAATGGCTTCCATCTCGAGGTGAGGATGCTGATGACCTTCGACCCCCGAGGCGTCATGAAGGATGACTTTGGGGTTAAGAGTGCCCCGTGGACTTTAAAAGACATTCCTGTACCTGCCAGGGCAACATTAGAGTCCGATCTCCATTTTAGATCATACAAGTAAAGCCTACTGCTCTTCAAGAAAAGTCAATTAAAATATTCATATATCATTTATCAGTTGAGAATGTATTGAGTCAAAATTGCCACCTGGAGCTAAATTTATCAAATAAAGAATTCAAGGCAAACGAACAATATCAAATGTAAAATGGCAAAAAAATTTTTTTTATAATTTAGACTAGTGTTGATAATTTAGGCTAATCTTGATAATTTTTGCTAATTTTGAGAATTTAGTCTAATTTTGATAATTTTGTTTAATTTTGATAATTTGGGTTATTTTGATAATTTAAGACTAATTCATTTTTTTTTTATTTTTAATTCCAACACATTTTTCGGCCATTTTGTTGACTGAAATCCCTCTTGCATCTGTTAAAGTACTTTTATTGTTTAAGCATTTTTTGTTGTTGATATTCCATCTTTTCATGTTGCACGTTCACTCTCAGCAATCAGGTATTCGATGCTGCTCGAGTCACCAGTGCTTATAACACAGCACGAACCAGAGACTCCGGGTCGATATGAGGCAGGTAATCGATGCCGCAAGAGCCACCAGTGTTTATAACAAAGCTTGGACAAGAGACTTGGGATCGATATGAGGCAGGTAATCGATGCCGCAAGAGCCACCAGTGTTTATAACAAAGCTTGGACCAGAGACTCCGGGTCGACATGAGCCAGGTAATCGATGCCGCAAGAGCCACCAGTGTTTATAACAAAGCTCGGACCAGAGACTTGGGATCGATATGAGGCAGGTAGTCGATGCTGTACGGGCCACCAGTGTTTATAACAAAGCTCGGGCCAGAGACTTGGGATCGATATGAGGCAGGTATTCGATGCCGCAAGAGCCACCAGTGTTTATAACAAAGCTCGGACCAGAGACTTGGGATCGATATGAGGCATGTAATCGATGCCGCAAGAGCCACCAGTGTTTATAACACAGCTCGGACCAGAGACTTGGGATCGATATGAGGCATGTAATCGATGCCGCAAGAGCCACCAGTGTTTATAACACAGCTCGGAAAAGAGACTTGGGATCGATACGAGTTGAAATGAAATGAAAAACAAGATCTTGGCATTACGTTTCTGAGCCCATGTTAAGAGTTGATTGCTCAATAAATGAAATGCACTCGACTTAACCATCAAGTGTAGTTTGACATTAGGAGACAATAAGTTTGGAAAAAGTGGCAAATTTTAAAATGTCATAAAAAATATTTTTTCACAAATATCTAAAAGAATATTGTTTAATTATCGTTATAGACTGCTTAACTAGCTATAGACCGCCAGTCTAACTAGCTATAGACCGCCAATCTAACTAGCTATAGACCGCCTGTCTAATTAGCTATAGACCGCCAGTCTAACTAGCTATTAGACCGCCTGTCTAACTAGGTATATACTGCCTGTCTAACTAGCTATAGACCGCCAGTCTAACTAGCTATAGACTGACAGTCTAATTAGCTATAGACCTCAAGTCTAGCTATAGACCGCCAGTCTAGCTATAGACCACCAGTCTAACTAACTATAGACCGCCTGTCTAACTAGCTATAGACCGCAAGTCTAGCTAAAGACCACCTGTCTAACTATCTATAGACCGCCAGTCTAACTAGCTATAGATTACCATTCTAACTATCTATAGACCGCCAGTCTAACTAGCTATAGACCGCCAGTCTAACTAGCTATAGACCGTCTGTCTAACTAGCTATAGACCGCCTATATAACTAGCTGTAGCCGTCCAAAAATAATGGCAGCCTCAATACGTGAAATTCCCTGCTACTAAAGTTATGTGACAAGACATGCATTCAAGTAAAGCACTTTATAAGAATCCCGATTAGTGCCCCCCCCCCTCACGTTGGCCAACGCCCCTGAACTTTATTGTAATGCCCCAACCCTTTTTACGAGGCAGATTGATTAGACCAACCATTTCTGAAAAATGACAGAAAATATTACGCACCAAACACTCTTTAAAAAGAATCTCAGTGCAGTTATCGGGAATTTTATTTTGCGCGCTATTGAACATCTGGTAAAGTTAATGATATGAGTTTTGACATAGAGACTTATGTATTTTAACATTTTCAAAAATAAAAATGAAACGTAAATTTAAAAAAAAATACAGAATAAAATAAAACTTACTTAATTTCAGAAGGAATATTACAATTTTAATGTTTTTTTTTTTTTGATGAAATTTTCTCTGTCTCTCTCTCTTTGCATTTCTGTCTGTCTCTGTGTGTCTTTCACTGCCTGTTTCTATCTCTCTTTGTCTCTCTATCTTTGTTTCTCTCTATATATGTCTTTATCACTTTGTCTCCCTCTCTCTTTGTCTCTCAACCCTCTCTTTGTTTCTCTCTTTCTCTTTGTCTATCTCCATCTCTTCGTCTCTCTCTTTTCTCTCTTGCGCGGTCTCTCTATTTCTTTCTCTCTCGATCTATATGTGTCGTCGAGCGGTAAACTCATTGTTCTGCAATACAAGTTACTTCAGTCAGTGTCGACCTACCAAACAATTCCTTTTCTGCCCTCTCGGATACTACTTCTTAGCTAAGTGCTATTTTGTTTCAATTTTATTCTGTTTTTTCTGTTGTTTATTCGCTGACGAAGGCTTCATGCCGACACGTTCGTTGTTTTGTTGCTTTCCTTTTTTCATGTTTGACCTTACTTTGTTTTACTCATTTCCTATTTTGCTAGCCTGATTAAAGTATCTCCCCTTATTACCCTCCTACAAATATATTCACATTTTTAAACTATCAACATTTCTCAAATATCAGCATTTCTAAACTATGAAAATTTCTAGATTGTCAACATCTCTAATATATCAAGATTTCTAGAAATAAACAGGAAAAGTCTTATCTTGAACTCCATTGTACCATTACCAAAACTTCTGTTTGTATCTTTTAAAACCCAATTAAACATTTACAAGAGCATTTCTTACAAGGTATTGGCAATCGGGTGTTGCGGCAGTAGGGGATGGGGGCCTGGCGGCGACGATCCACGCCACGTCAGCACTGAAATCTGACTTCCCGAGCGTGTGGGGACATTCAGTTCCAATCCATCAGCACTGAATTAATCATCCATGACGTCTTAGGTCGTGCCAAATGGTGTGAGGCGAAATATCGATCTTAAGTATTTATATCGACTTCTCGATGTATATATATACTTTTTAAAACTTATAAAGCGATAACTAAGCGATACTGAGAAAATATCTAGGAAAGCTTAGAGGACCATAGAACTAAACAAATATTTCAATAGGCTTTTAGATCAAACTAATCCACAAAAAATTTTCAATAATATGTATATTTGAATTATATGTATATATATATTACTATGTATGCATGTATGTTTATAAAAATTTATGTATAATGTATATAACAATTTATGTATACTGTATATAACAATTTATGCATAAAGTATATAAAAATTTATGTATAATGTATATACAAATTTATGTATAATGTATATACAAATTTATATATAATGTATATCAAAATTTATGTATAATTTATATAAAAATGTATGTATAATGCATATAAAAATTTATGTATAATGTATATAACAATTTATGTATAATGTATATAAAATTTTATGTATAATGTATATAAAAATTTATGTATAATGCATATCAGAATGTATGTATAATGTATATAAAAATGTATGTATAATGTATATAACAATTTATGTATAATGTATTTAACAGTTTATGTATAATGTATATTACAATAATTTATGTATAATGTATATAAAAATTTATGTATAATGCATATAAAAAAAGTATGTATATTGTATGTAAAAATTTATGTTATAATGTATATAACAATGTATGTATAAAGTATAGCACAGCTCGCTTTGACTGCAATGACAGAGACATAAACATACTTCAGCACAGCTCGCTTTGACTGCAATGACAGATATACGCTAAATTAAAAAATAACAAAAAACTCCAGGCCCATATGTGGTTCACTGAGATAACAATCACACAAGCTCTTCACTGAGATAACAATCACACAAGCTCTGCACTGACATAACAATCACACAAACTCTTCACTGAGATAACAATTCTACATTCTCTTCACTGAGATAAAAAAGGTGATTTTAGAATTTTTTGGTGACAATTTTGTAGAGGGCAGCACTTACTTTTCACATACACGAATTTTTAAAAGAACTTTAGGTCATTGTTAGGAGCAGAATGCAATCAGGGGAAACAACCCATAACTTGTCGACTCCGTACATTCCGTATCCTAATCACAAATTTTAAACAGGAAAGTGTTCTAGAAGCGGGGAGAAAAATAGCTAAGTGAAATGTGTCACGGAAGAGGAAAAAAATGGGTGGGTGGTTTGGGTGGGGAGGGGGGGAACTTAGGTGATTGTCTCATCTTTACTAAAGAAAGCAATTGTGGAGTCCCCCCAGCGATTATCTCCCCTAGAGACTGGAGGGTGATACGAGCTATTTCCTCTTTAGCTCTACTCCCGAACTAAGGGCTACCCATTTATCGGCAGCTGCCATCTACAGCACCCAAGGGCTACCCCAACGCGGACCTGGGACGAGGCTGGCAATGAGTTCTCTTTCCGTTTTCCTGCCGTTGTCTGAACAACCCCCCCCCCCCCCCCCCCCCCCCCCCCCCCCCCCCCCCCCAATCGACCTTGTGCTATACGCCAAACCATTTACACATTTTATTCTTAATACTGTGCTCGAATAGAATTGATTTCGCCGATTTTTAAGTGGTTATTCCTTGGCTTCTTTCCACTAATAACTCGTTCATATGAGGCGCTTCTCAATGTGCATACACTTTCCTTGGATGTATGACTAAAACATAATAACGTCCATATCGAGATATGATTACATGTGGCCGTTAATGGATGTGAATCTGGCGTGGGTTGTGGCAGCCCATGCCGACGATTCTATCATACAGCCAGTGAGTGGACAGTACTTAGGCAACCGTTTCGTCCCGGCTACAATGTGGCATAATCACAAAGTTAAAACCATGCGTAGCAATCCCCATAGGAAGGCGTATGACGCCGCCCGGGATCGGAAGGCGTGTTTTTAGGGAAGTTAAAACATATCCATCCCATACCATAGAAATTTCGACTGTTGGTGCTGTGACAGTAGCACCACCTGCTGACCAGGCGCGGTGAGAGCAGCACCACCAGCCAACCAGGCGCGGTGAGAGCAGCTCCACCTGCCAACCAGGTGCTGTGAGAGCAGCACCACCAGCCGACCAGGTGCGGTGAGAGCAGCACCATCTGCCGACCATGTGCTATGAGAGCAGCACCACCAGCCAACCATGCGCGGTGAGAGCAGAACCACCTGCCGACCATGAGCTGTGAGAGCAGCACCACCGGCCGAGCAGGTGCTGTGAGAGCAGCACCACCTGCCAACCAAGCGTTCATTCATTGATGCCACCCCACTCGCATTGTCAATCCAGTGGAAGGTGGGTGACGCCGTCTAAAGGCGGAATACCCCCGACGTGCCGCTAGGTGGGTTGGGGCTGATAGAGGGGGTGTGTTGGGGAAGACTTAATGATCTCTGTCTCAAAAGTTTGCTGTTAGTTTGAGAGCTACTTTGTCCATGTATGTAGATCTTTAAAATAAACACATTTTCAAGGGATGCCAAGGATTAAACAAGAAACACAATATGAACCAGAATATCTGACCTACTTTGGAGTGACCCAGAAGTCTCCAAACTACTTGATATGAGCAAGTCAACTTAGTTAAAACATTATTTTTCATATCCATATCTATGAAACTTCTTCTACATAATTTTGTTACATTTAAAACAACCAATCGCTTTTCTACAGAGGCTGGATCGCGCACGCCCCCGGGGTAGAGCAAGTATTTGGTGGAGATCCCCGGCTCGGTAGCCTCGGGCTGGGCTCCACTGCGAGTTTGGACTGTTTAGTGGCTCGCGGTCCGGGCATTAGTTGTGATAACCGAAAGAGAAACGAGGGTGGAGACGAGAGGCGAACTCAAGGAAATCAATCTAAAGACAATGGCTAAGTGGACGCCCCAGCATGTAAAGAGGAAATTGTGACTGTACCATGAGCGGCCCGTAGTCATTAGTTTTTATGGTGGAGGGGAATGAGGTTTGTAGGAGGAAGCCATTTACTGAATGGGGAACTTTTGGACAACTGTGGGCTGATGGACCATGACATAGACTTTATTTCGCTTAACTTTTGGCTGGTTACTTATTACATAAATATTTGTTGCTGAACTTTTGGCTGGTTACTTATTACATAAATATATGTTGCTAAACTTTTGGCTGGTTACTTATTACATAAATATTTGTTGCTGAACTTTTTGCTGGTTACTTATTACATAAATATATGTTGTTAAATTTTTGCTGGTTACTTATTACATAAATATATGTTGCTAAACTTTTGGTTAGTTACTTATTACATAAATATATGTTGAACTTTTATTTTCCGTTTGAATAGATCATACACAGGTAAGCAAGTATGTACACGTGAAAGCAAGTTTCTAAATATGTAAGATAGTTTGTACTGAGGTAAGCAAGTTTGTACGCAGGTAAGCAAAGCAAGTTCGTACAAAGGTAAGTAAGTTCGAAAGTCTTAAGGGATATGACTATCTCTTGGTGTGAATTGTATTAGCTACATTCCTGACATGAGCATTACGAAAAAGCGGGGACAGTGTTGTCATGGTGCAACAGATGACGATATGAGATGTTTATTTAACAAAAAGAATGTTATACAAACATATTTATNTATATATATATATATATATATATATATATATATACATATATCAGGTTACACCCATGTCTAACTGTTTAACTAGCGATTAAACTGTAAGCTTCTCCGTCTTGTCTCGGTTCTTGATGAAATAAACACTAAAAAACAACACAAAAACTACATAATGATTAACTACTCAGGCGCCTGCGTAGCAATCTCATTGTCTTATCTGCGAATGACTTGTCAGGCGCCTGCGTAGCAATGTCATTGTCATATATGTCAGTCGCGTGTATTCTCATCTCAGTGCCCCATCGTAGAAGGGCATCATATGATCTGCCGACCCGCGAGCAGCAGGCACAGCTCTTTCAATCGGACAGTTGATAGGTGCAGAACATGCCACAGACATATATCTCAAACTTCTGAACAATTTAGTAAGCCTTTATACACGATTATGTGTACATTTACTTATTTTCTTTTGCCAGTCAATACACAAGTATCTTTTCTTGTCTGTATAAATAAATGCCAGGAATGACTATGTTTTACCCCAAACGCAAATGAGAATGTTATCAAATTACAAATTATGTATTTCTGAACACTGCACTGAAATCGGTTGCAGCAACGTAGCCTATCAGAATATATTTATATTTGCCTGGGGAAATATTTGAAGCATACATTTTCATACAGATATTGCAAGGTGTATAAAGCTAGCTTAGAAAAGGTGCACACACAATTAAAATTGTACACCCGAAAGCGTTAAAAATGTGTTGGGACATTCCATGCTTGCTCTCTATTTGATTAAGCTATCTTTTAGATTGCGAGTTCGCTTCGCTACTCAAAATATCAACCAACTTTTGGTCCAGTACCGATGGAAAGATGCATCGACCGCTGCTGCGCACGACCGAGTGCAAATCGGGAAATCCCTTTAGGGCACCGACGAGATGGAAAGACAAAAACTCATTTATTAACAAGTTTGTGCTATCGACGTGCGGCTCCCATTCTTCGGGTCAGGCGCGCATGATTAATGGAACAGCTGACTACAAATATTTCAAGCCGCGTCCTCGCATTAGCATACAAGAACCATTAGTCATTCCCCACAACAAACTATTTAGTTTGGAAGATATCAATTTGGCCAGCCTTTTCCGCACATGTGAAGCTCTCCGCTCAAAGGAGGAAAAAAAAGCAGAGTTTCAAAAAAAAAGATGTGTTGGAGAGTTTAAAATAATTGCACAACCCGCGGGCTCGCCTGCGGCAGTTTTACAGCGATGGCGTCATTACAATAGCATTACGGCGGCTCGATCCCCCGTTTTATGATTTGACGTGTACATATGTTATTGAACCCTTGATCGAGGGCGATCAGCGACATTGGAAATCGATATCACTCGATCCCATTCATCGCCCTTTATTTGAATGTTGTTTTTTTTTTATACACGTTCTGGGTATTCGGCAAGGCTGTGTGGATTCGATTTCAAAAGAATAGATTTGAGCGTAATGGCATTTCAAGACCGATAAATGTAAGGACGATCTCCATGGTTTTAGATGTAATCGTTGATTCGAGCTGACGATAGTTTCATCCAATTAATTTTTTCTCTCTTTGAATCGGTCCAAATGAATTTAAAAAAGAAGAAATATATTCTGTTTTCTTTTTTTTTTTCAAAACAGAAAATGAGTTTCAAATAATAGCTTTAAAGACCACAGAAAATGTGCACAAGATGTGTTGTGATAAAAAAAAAAAAAAAATAAAAAAGAAGAAATATATTCTTTTTTCTTTTTTTTTTTTTAAAAACAGAAAATGAGTTTCAAATAATAGCTTGAAAGACAACAGAAAATGTGCACAAGATGTGTTGTGATAAAAAAAAAAAACAACTTGTGATACAAACATGTTGTGATACGAAAATGTTGTGATACAAACAACATGTTGTGATACAAACATATTGTGATACAAACATGTGATACAAACATGTTGTGGTTTACACATTTATAACCTAAACCACATTAATTTTACATTACAGTGGTGACATCTACAAGTCTCCTCCAGCAGAATGGGAACTCATAGCTTATAAGCAAAATGGGAATTCACCCGGTGTTACAATTAAGTCCATTAGTATATGTGGGACAATTAATCCAACATAACAAGGTGCCACTAGCCAAAAAGCCAAGTCCATGAGTATATGTGGGACAACTAATCCAACATAGCAGGATGCCAATAGTTAACGCCCAGAAGAAATTGAAAACATCAGGGGTCTGGTACATAGCTAAATATTTCATTTTTTAAATCGTCTTTATGAGACTTTCACAGCACATAGAGGGAAAACAATTAATCAAAGCACACACACGTGCATTAGTGAAAATAGGACTAATAAATAACTGGAGGTGGGAGGGGGGAAGAGGAGGTAGGGGGCTGCTTCTTAAGGCCTAGTATAGATTTTATAGATTTTATTCTGAGATGTATCGATGACTGAATTGGTTGTATGCAGCTGTTATGCATATGCACGTCTGTGTTGGCGGCTTGTGGCTAACGCACTGTAAGCACTGTAGGTACTGTACGCACTGTACGAACTGTACGCACTGTACGCACTGTACGCACTGTAAGCACTGTACGCACTGTAAGCACTGTACGCACTGTAAGCACTGTACGCACTGTAAGCACTGTACGTACTGTAAGCACTGTACGCAGTGTACGCGCGACGCCTCTAAGCCAGTTCCACATTTAAACGCTATCGATTCGCAGAACAAATAAAAAATCAATGCGGGGAAATAAAGTTCTGAACTGCAGAAAATCGCATTGTCAGACAATCCTGCCCTACAGCAGGCGGCACACAATCGCAGAGTCCGACACGCCACTCACTCCCGGAGGTAGCACATGCATATCGATGGAAGCATCTGGGGCTGAGTTAAGCGATTTATCTCGACTACAACTGTGCGATCCTAGCCGACGTTTAGATAGCATTGATTTTTCGTCTTGCCACGGTCCCGGCCGTTCAGTGATAAATCACCCGACTCCGGCGTAAGACGTCCGACCGCTGCGCCGAAATGTCAGCAGTGCAAACAATATCCATTGTGCAAATGCCTTCGGCTGGCAAGATTGCTTATCCAGATACTGTAACAAGCCGAAAAATGCCCCGCCGCGCGAGAAACTGGGTCGTGGGCACTCTTAAACAATGGCTCGCTGGAGTGAATTGACAATATTCCTCCGTCTTCAACAATGGTAAGAAGACATACGCTGACATGCAATGACATATAGTGGCATCTCCTCCAAACTCAAATAACATCACGCTTATAGAGATCTAAATATTATTCTCCGCGTTAAGCAATTGTAAGCTCGAATGAATATGCTGACATCTTTTCTCCCCCCCCCCACCCGGCCTTAAACAAAGCTACGCTGACATATGTTGACATCCACTCCAAAATCCTCACATTAGGTTGCCCACATTTCATACAAATTGCCCACATTTCATACACATTGCCCACATTTCATACAAATTGCCCAAATTTCATACACATTGCCCACATTTCATACACATTGCCCACATTTCATACACATTGCCCACATTTCATACACATTGCCCACATTTCATACACATTGCCCACATTTCATACACATTTCCCAACAGAAACAGAGTCTCTCAGAGTTTTGTTCCCATCCAACGTTTTTTCCCGCCTTACAATTAAGTAAAGAAAGGAAATTTCCGAAATACAGCATTATCGTCATTGCATTATTTTAGACGTTCTGACTGAAAACTATTCCTTAGTTTGGAAGAAAAATTCGAGCAGCAAAGTTAGGGGTCAAAATTTATAACTGCCACAAAGTGAATTTAGGGAATGCTTCAAACTCTACCAGCGGTATATACAAATTAATCAGGGGCCATAGATTTAGCGATGAAATTGTGTACCACCTCCCCCCAGACACGTGTTAAAGAAAAATAATTAGGTCATTAAAAAAAAATCGCTTCCATCAAAACCATATGGACATTCTGTCATAGAACCACCTGTCCGTGTTTTATCTAAATTACTAATGCAGATGTACTAACCATCTCTCATTGGGGTCTAAACTCACCAAAAAAATGGCTTTTATTGCATGCTCCATAAGACCGGAACTGAGTATTCCGCGGGCACCGTGCGCACAATGGGATACGATCTATGATTTGCTTTTACAGGGAACTCGTCAACGGCTGTATCCGTAACAAAAGTATCGTTACCTTCATTGTTTCACATTCATTTTCTTTTATTCTCCAATGCGCTTTAGTCAGCAGATATATATATACTATTCGATTACATTTTCAATTGGCTCGAGTATCATCCCATTACAGAGCTCTGCATAAGAAAGGCAGTGTTCAAAATTGAATTGTCTATAAGCTTATTTCAAGTACCGTGATCGGAGGAATAGGATCGATTGTAGACCTTTATTTTGGAAGAACAAAACAACAGCAGCCAATTGTCAACTCATCAGGAGTTGTAAAAGTGCAAACCCCGCTTAAAGCATGCACTTCTACAACAATTTGCACCTCTACAACAATTTGCACTTCTACAACAATTTGCACTTCTACAACAATTCCATTTTAATCCACCCAACCGCTTTGACCGCCTTTATTTTATGTTATCAGGAGCTGAGTACAAGGCTCGAGTGTTTATTACGTGGCCTTGTCGGAAAGAAAGAAAGCCACTTTGCCTAAACATGACATGTGGGTGGTCTTTTTTCTTGTTTGTATCCACATATTTATACAGTGAAGTTTGATTTACTTGTATGGGATTCATGTCAAGGCCGTTGCTGTGGGGGTGGGTGTGGCAGGGGACACAACTGGCTGATTATTCTTCGTTGATGACCATAAATGTATATCAATATAATTTAACTTTGAATGTAATAACGGGTCTTTAGACTTCTATAATGTCAAGACATTTTTGTTGTTGCTGTACATGTGATATGCCATCAATGCAATGAAACGAATGTTTTTTTTACAAGAAACCTTAAACAAATATGTCTCATTACCACTACGATTCGACAAAGGGTGTTGGCAGTTATAGTTGCAAAGTCAGTGGTTCGGCAGTGAAAGTTGACAATAGATCTAGCGGTGAGAGTTAGTTGTCAGAGTCAAGTTTAGAAAACAACCAAAGAGAAATAAAGGAACTACGCGGAAGTGAAAAAAAAATGGTGTCAAAGGGCAAGCTACAAAATTTGGACGTACCCCATAGAGATAAGCTAACGTGTGATGAGCAATTAACACAGAGTTTTGTGATGAGCCATCCTCACAAGACTTATTTTATGAGCCATCCCCACAAAAGTTCTGTGATAAGCCATCCCCACAAAAGTTATGGCAGGAGCCATCCACACAAGAGTTATGTGATGAGCCATCCACACAAGAGTTATGTGATGAGCCATCCACACAAGAGTTATGTGATGAGCCATCCACAAGATGCTTGTGATCAGCCATCCACACAACAGTTATGTGATTAGCCATCCACACAAAAAGTTATGTGATTAGCCATCCACACAAAAGTTATGTGATGAGCCATCCACAAGATGTTTGTGATGAGCCATCCACACAAAATTTATGTGATGAGCCATCCACAAGATGTTTGTGATGAGCTATGCGCACAAAATTTATGTGATGATCCATCCGCACAAGAGTTATGTGATGAGCCATCCACACAACAGTTAAGTGATAAGACATCACACAAAAGTTATGTAATGAGCCATCCACAAGATGTTTGTGATGAGCCATCCACACAACAGTTATGTGCTTAGCCATCCACACAAAAGTTATGGGATGAGCCATCCACAAGATGTTTTTGATGAGCTATCTGCACAAAAGTTATGTGATGAGCCATCCACACAAGTGTTATGTGATGAGCCATCCACACAGTTACTGAGTTATCATTAAACATATTCTGTGCTGAATCATGTCGCGACAGAGGCTTAAGTCTCTGATCAATACTAGCCTGTTGGGCATTTAACCCGTGACCCTACTTCAGGGACCGTTTCACCTGTGAACGCCTGAGATTTATGCTATATTGAACCGCGGCGTCCTGTTATGTCAAACATTATTGAAGAAAGACTTCCTTATTTTACCAGTGTACACGGCGGGTGTAGTCATGACAACCCAGAGACACCATTGCGCAGGGAACTTTTTTTTTTCCCTGGGGTAGAGAGTTCATCCTAGTGACGCTCCACAGGGCAACACGTCCACGCCTATTTTTAGATTTCTGTTCACCTTCTCAGTTCTGTCTCTCAACTTTCCGCCATTACTTTGTTCTGATAACACGTTGTTAGTTTCATGGCTCGCGGCTACAACCGTTAAAAGAACAAAAAAAACCAACAACAACATATTTTCGTGGTCTCGAGTTTCAACAGGTTAAATGCTTGACATGTCGTTTCCAACAACACAAAATAAAAAGCCATACACACGGTGAGGTCATTGCTCCAGTCCACTGCGTGGATTCTACAATTGTTGAGCACACCGCGACAGTTCAGTTCAAACGTTCACAATGCCTGATGTGAAATAACTAATCTCTTCAACGCGCACCTGCTCATTGGGTAATGTCAGCAGGCAGAATAGAAACGGGGCTCAATCCTGTGCACTTATGTAAGAGACACCCCCACAAAAGCTGGTGGTGACAATTGAATCGTGAGAACCGCTTAACTGGAAACCGAATGATGTCTTGTTATTAAGGACATGAAAGGAGTCTCGCGTGGTCGTAAATGTCACACTGAACTCACATTCAACATAGCCCGTCATTCTAGAAAGAGATGATGGGTTTAGAATGTTATACTAAAGAAATAATCATATAAGAAAAGGAGCCGATACAAAGACAAGTCATGTTAACGCAACTCTTCAATGAGAGGTTCGATGATTAAGGTTGTAATGTTAACTTTGTTTACAACGCCGGTTGGAAAGTTACGAAGGTAACAAGGACTGGCGATGTGCTAGACTTACAGTGAACAACCCAATCATTACTTCATAACGACTGGCGATGTGCTAGACCTACAGTGAACAACTCAATCGGTGCTTCATAGAAAATTGATGCATAAAACAATTTACTATAAAAAAAAAGCTACAAACTATGATCCATGTACATTAATTTTTGGTGAACTATTATTAATTCTTAAAATATATTTTAAAAAAAAAAGAAGTTAAGAAGAACTTTAACACATTCTCAAAGTCTTACCAGGAATCTTTCATCGGCAGCAGGCTCACTTGCTATTTTAAACGTGGACATTTTGATTAAACAACAACTTTTAGAAGAAAATGTCCACATTTTCCGGCATGCATAAAGTTTAAGTAAACCTCCTAGCCTAGTCCCCCACAGAAACATCAGTGCCCAGATTGTTCCAATGTTGTACCCTAAAGTAATGAAAATCCCTCCAAGACAAGGCTGAGTTGTTGGCGACTCAACATCGCCTAGATATTATATTGCGTTACAATGAATCAAGTGACATAAGAAGCGATTCGAGGTTGTGCTTGAAACTATACAATAAAAAAAACTCTCTCTGGAAGGGATTTAATAAATGGCACATTCAGTAACAAAAACAACAACAACAAACAACAAAGGAGGCCTTAAGTGGGGCCCATATAAACAATTGCAAGGCCTATATGGCAGCCTTTAAACCTGCAGCTTACATTGTTATAGTTATAGAAAACAAAGGGGGGCAACAATCAAAAACGATATCATCGCAAGTCCCACTTCACATGTCTCATATTATCAGTATCACATCATTTGTCCCACATTATCAACATCCTCCGTCCCTGGTGACCCGTACAACATCATCAGCCCCACATCTTCTATCCAAAATCATCTGTCCAATATCATCATTCCAGCAGCCTCCGTTCCACATGACCCGTCCAACACCATCAGCCCAACATCGTCTCTCCAAAATCATCTGTCCAATATCATCATTCCAGCAGCCTCCGTCCCACATGACCCCTCAAACATCATCCGTCCCAGATGACCTACCCAACATCATCAGTCCCACATTCCTCTAATATGTGTTCACCGTGCTAGTGTCAAGTTATACTTTGAGACCAAATCTCTTCAAAATATCTTTTATCCAAAACCCTCACCAAAAAAAAAAAAAAAAAACCGCCCAAAATATGTAGCTACCATTTTCTTCTCTTTATTTGAAGTTTATTTATTGGCCGGTTTCCTCTGCGGACCACAGCGTTAAGAAAGCAGCGCGCAGCTCTGTCTCCGAAACATGAAGCCGGCAAAATTGGGTTTGGTCGCCGGGATGACTTGATTAAGTGGTCCAAGTCTCAACTTCAATCGCGCCTAATTGGCGTCGCCCAGATATCTCAAACGTTAACGTTGGCGGCGTCTCAAGGGAGGTGCAAGGGTAAAGGAGAGAGAGGTGCAGTGATCAATAACGTAACCGCTTTAGTATCATGTCGGGTGCTGGGTGGTGCCGAGCGGTCTAAACTGAGCCAATGCCAAGCGTGTTTCCTGGAGTTCAATCCCAGCAAAGGCCTAGACAAGGGAAAACACCGCCAGCATCCCGGGTGGATGGGACTCGTTAACTTAGGATTGCATCTCATCCAAGAGAAGGCTAACTCTGAAATCAGACACAGGAGAGGGAGTCCCGTAATGAAAATTCCGACAATACCTGCGACTTAGAGCGCATAATGAACACGTTGGGACAAGAGAAACACCCAATGGTCATCTACTGCAACCTGGTCTATTCATAATCACCTTGACCAAATCTTGCCTCAGAACATTTGAAGGGCGGTAAAGTGAGGCTGGCGAATTGAAAATAATTGCTTTAAACAAAATACACAAATTCCCAAGGCAGATATCGTATTCGGAAGACTTTGCAAGAAAGTCTGTGAGCGGATTGAAGGGGTCCCAGTCTTTCAGGTTGCTGCCAGGCTCAAGGATGATATGTAAATGTCAATAACAACATGTTATGTACCCCAGCGACATATGGCCAGTACAGAAGACATGCTAGTTAACAAAACCGTGAACAGCTTGTTACGATATTTACGAAGCTTCTTGGAATTTGTTGGCTAGACAAAGTCCCTGATTGAGAAGTCTTCACAAAAGGCTGTGCATGTTGCCAGAATGGCGCAAAGACCAAAAAAAAAAAGAAAGCCCAATCAACGTTGGGGGAATAATCCAAACGGAAACGCTCAGCCGGTGAGTAAAAAAAAAACCACTTTAAATATAGCCTAAAAGTTTACCCAAAATCCATTGACTCGAGCTCACGGTAAACTCTTGCAATGGGTCACAGAAGATGGAGAGGTAGAATCAATGTTGAAGAACAATCTTAGGGGAGAAAACGCAACCCTCTTGCCCAAAAGAAAGCGCACATCAAGAAACATCAGAATTGCGCCCAATACCAGTAGGCCCAGAAAACGCACGTAACTTTTAAGCGGGCAAGCTGCCTAGGCACAGATAGGACGCAAATAATATCTGCTTACTTGCTTACTCACCGTTGAATACAGTCTTGGCCATCTTCGCATATGACGGATGACAGAAAAAATGCATCTAAACACCATCTACACAGCCAAACCCCATCTACACAGCAGAACCCCATCTAGGCAGCTGAACCCCATCTACACAGCCAAACCCCATCTACACAGCCAAACCCCATCTACACAGCGAAACCCCATCTACCCAGCTGAACCCCATCTGCCCAGTGAACCCCATCTACCTAGCTAAAGCCCACTTAGCCAGGTAAACACCATCTACCCAGCTGAGCACCATCTACCCAGCTGAGCACCATCTACCCAGCTAAACACCATCTACCCAGTTAACACACATCTGCCCAGCTGATCCCCATCTACCCAGCTAGAGTACACCACCGCTGGAGTTACTGTCTATGTGTCGACTAACTCTTCCAACAAATTTATTCGGTCTGATCGCCATTGTCTGCCTGGTGCCCGAATACTAACAATGAGACCCGTGGGGGGTCTGTGCTTGATTACCTTTTGACACATGAGATGTAAATATAGTACCCCTGAGGGAATCCCTGAATGGCGCGCTTTCCATCAGGGAATCATAAGGAAAAAACACAAAAAAATGAGAGCGAGTTACCCGGAAGTGACGTAGGCTATAATGAAATAAGAAATACATTTATTGCTTACAAAAGGAGTTGGACGGACCGTCGAGTGTATAAGTACATGTTGGTGTGGGAGCATTGGGTATTTGATAAGGTGTGTGTGTGTAAGTTTGTTTGTGTGTGTCGCTGGAGTTCAATACATAATTAATAGTAAAAAATAAAAATATAGTATATATAATGTATACACCTCAAAATCGTACATTGTACGCCAAAATCGTACGAGTAAACAGGTCTGGTGTATGCGTCGGATGTATTAATGAATCACACGGGGAATATGGGAATATCCTAACCCCCAGAACTACATCTTCAAGCTATGATGATTTTTCATGTACGGTTTTTTAAGGCGCTCTAAAGCTTTTCAAATATTTTTGTTTAAACTTGCAGGTTTTGGTATCAAACGCGGCACACAAACTAGAATCTCTGGAAACCGTCACGTGCATACCTATAGTAGCTGGACACATTGGAGGAGAGGTTTCATTTTGGTATCAGACATAACAAAAAAAAAAAAAAAAAGATATATTGTTATTTAAAGTATCAGAAAAACCATAGATAATCAACAATGCTTATTATTTGAATCGAGTTTTTGAAATCTTGGGGTAGTGTGCTAAACGCAATTAACCTTCATTTGGACTAACGGCTGAAGACCATTGCCCTAATAAGCTCATGATTTCTCTTGGGGGATCAAAATTGTGCTTCTAAATCTATGCTGAATTATTTGTGAACACATGGGGCAACCGAACCCAGTTTTTCGGGCAAAATATGGCAAGAGGTTCATGATCTATAATACTAAGTCCAGGTGTAGCTCCATATATCCACCGATGATTGGGTATATCGATTCTAAAGAGAGTGTGTAACGAATGTGTTCTTTTGTATGCATTTGATGGTGACGACGGGGAAAGCAGCTGATTGAGAGCGCATCACGGTGCACAATTAAAGCGGGACAGACCAGATCCAATGGGGATTTATTATTATAGATCGACATCTTCTGAGTCATTATTACATTTTCAAATTTTAAGTTTAAAGAACATAAAATAAAGAATATTTTACATTTCAAATTTAAAAAAAAAATGTTGACAGTTAATTAAAGAGAACGATAAAAAAAAACCATGGTAAAATATTGTATATATATTTATATATACATAAATATATATATAATATATACATAGATGATTTACACGTAACATATACAGACACAATTTCAAGGATGAGAGGGTGCGACAAAAACATTATATGAACCAAATTTGATATTTAGGGGTTTTAAATAGTGCCCCAAGAATACTTGGAAATAGAGCCGCATCAACACCGCTAACTTTGATCCTAAGTACTTTTGGCCCTTCTCTTAAAAAAAAAACAACAAAAATGTCTGTTTATGTAGATTTAAAAGTTTCTTAAAATCTGGGATCCCTTACTTCAGAAAAGTAATTGGACCATATGTGCTCTATTTGTATCTGATGTAACGTTTCATGTTGCCCTGCTGCTGAACATCCGCAAGTGATCTAAGTAGTAAATCGTAAAATCTCATGCCTCAGTATCGACTAAACGACACTTTATAGCTGAGTTTGTACTCTGAAGGTCAAAGGTCAGCCTCATCCCGAAGATGGTCAGAGAGAGAGAGAGACTGAAAGAGATAAAGGGAGAGTGCGGAGGTGGGGTGGTGTGGGGAGTGGGACCAGGAGACTCAAGCAGAAGTTGTTATTGACCTGTTTGTAACCGTCTCTATGACATCTCGACATAAGAAATTGAGAGAGAGAAAAAAATCCAATTTGATTTTTGGCGAAGACTTGGGGTAATGCATTTGTGTAATATTGGCTTGATATCTGGACAGCAATGTAGACTGTGTGCCTCTTTTTTTTTTTAGATACATATTCCTTTTGAAAGAATGCAATGGTCCTTTATTTAATTTACAAAATTGAGAGTGAGGTCTAATACTTAGTGAGAATTTAATTTTGATACGTTCTGCTTCCAAGCAACAACAAAAGAAACTTGACACTTTTTGCTCTTAGGTCCCCCCCCCCCCCGCTTTTGTAAATGTCGCACTCTTCCCCTGTTCTGTAGTTACATGGTCAGTACAAGCAAGGCCTGCAGTTACATGGTCAGTTCAAGTAAGGCCTGTAGTTACATGGTCAGTACAAGTAAGGCCTGTAGTTACATGGTCAGTACAAGTAAGGCCTGTAGTTACATGGTCAGTACAAGTAAGGCCTCTAGTTACATGGTCAGTAAAAGTAAGGCCTGTAGTTACATGGTCAATACAAGTAAGGCCTGTAGTTACATGGTCAGTTCAAGTAAGGCCTGTAGTTAAATGGTCAGTACAAGTAAGGCCTGTAGTTACATGGTTAGTACAAGTAAGGCCTGTAGTTATATGGTCAGCTCAAGTAAGGCCTGGTAATTACATGGTCAGTACAAGTAAGGTCAATAGGTCAATACGCGTAAGGTTAATCGGTCAGTACAAGTAAGTCCTATAGATGCCTTGAAGTTACATGATTAGTAGAAGTAACTTTAATTAGTCAGTATAAGTAAGGTCAATTGGTTAGTACAAGTAAGATCAATTGGTCAGTACAAGTAAGACCTATAGATGCCTTGTAGTTACTTGATTAGTGCAAGTAAATCATTTAGATTCGTCCAAGTATATTAGTCTGAATACCGCAAACATTTAACACAATTAAAAAAAAAAAAAATTAATAGGTTAACCAATATACCAGGTTCGTATTCGGGAAAAGACCCTCTCCCTTAACAGCGGACATGTTTATTTAGCGCCACTTCCAAACCACTTCTCTTAAGTAACAATTCAAGTGAAAAACTTTCCCCTATAAACTATCCAAATTTAATGACGCTTTTTAAATATTGAAGACAGGGTCCAGTTAAAAACTTGTATTTAAAGATTCAAGACAAGTCTAACCTTTTAAAGAATAATCTATTCACCAATGCCAAGGCTATGGAAGTTCATCAATGAAAATAAAAATAGGATTCCCGACAGGGGCCCTTTTCAAAAAGGGTCACTCCTAGCTATCCTTAAGATAGGGGCTCTATTTAAAAAAAAAAAAAGACCGTTAATACATTTTAAAATTGATCCCCTTAGGATCGCCTGGACTTTTCCAACGATGTTTGACTTTTAGTGTTTCACTACTGGGACTGCCAAAGCCAACACGACTTTATCTTTAATATTTTACAGCAGTAAGTTGTTGTTTTTTTCAGGCTGCATACTGATCATGCTTTATTTTAAACGTGGCCCCGTTAAAACTTGTTCACAGCCGCCCAAGAAATATCGTTTGATGTCAAATAGATTTGTGGCACAGGGCCACACAACAAAAGGAGTGTGTATTTATTGTTTGGAGTTCCTCGGTATTTTAAACGATGTATTTACCAAGTTTTTAGAAGCTGACACTGTGAACAAAGCCTGCTGGCATACCTTCCGCTAATGTACGTAAACTAACCTGTAGAGCCTCCTGCACTCATTTGGAACTTTCTAAACACGTCAAAGATATCTGATCACGTAAAATTTCAACAAAATCGTTGGGACATATAGAAACATAAAAAAAAAAAGAAAAAAAGAAATAGATATAATCTCAAACCCTTATATCAAATGGATAGTTCTCTAATAAGGTGGACATTCCAAGAAACTTATAGAAAATACATTCATGGTGTTCTAGGCGTCTCGTTTACTTTCATTCATCTTTTCTGGTGAATGAACTTAAGCAGACCCCAAGTTCGGCAGCGCTATTAGGGTGTGGCTAACTAAATATGGTCTCCCTTGACCTTCATTATAACTAGCTAAAATCTATCGTCTGTATTATTATTATACGAATTCTCTAGAATTATGTAGAAGTATCGAGAAGGGAATACAATGCGTTGTCTCTTCTAGAAGTATCTATGAAACAGACTATATAAACGCCTAGAGAGATTGAGAGGCAGATCAGACGAGAGATATTTTAAGCGTGTGCTACTTTTGGCTATAAAGTTTTGCTACTATAGAGAGATTTATTCACTGTGTCTGTCTAGATTTCTATTCATCACTGTTTATGTTTACATCATTGTATCTTCTTCAACATTGTACCGGTACAAGCCAATAATTATATTGCAAGTCAATGGCTTTTGATTTTGTAATTTATAATTAACATAATAAAATTTATTTATTGTAATTAGCCCTGGTTTGAGTATCGTATTCTTTGTTAATTGTATTTAATATATGGTATCGTCTATTGTTGTGTACTGTTTTAGAACGAGCCATATACTTAAATAAGAGATTAATTTCTCCATACTGATAACAGTACGCAACAATTGATATTGAGGAAATACCTAGGAAAGTATGATTGTTATATGATCATTATGATGGCAGTGACACTACCGAGTCATTTGCTGATGTCAGTACGAAAACTACCGTGAGTGGCATTTAAGAAGCTGTACTGAGCAGACGACGTGCAAATAATTGAATGAAGAAGTGAATTCTAATATGGACGGAATTGTTCTGTGTGTAACAAATGATGATTTTAAAAAAAAAATTGCTATCCTCATAAAATGCGACGACCCATTCAGGAGCGTCGTTTTACTAAATGCTGATATGATGTTAAATCATGCATCTGCGATATAGCCTTGATACCCCACACCTATCTATTATATACATTTAGAAAACAAATGAATTAAAAAGAACTTCCAGGACTGTAAACCCCTCTGCACTCCAAAGTACCCTTTATGCACGCCCCTGATCTATGTGATAATTCAAAATTAATATATTTTGAAAGCATATAGACTACAGCTTTATTTAAAATGCGCGCATCCATCAAAACTGCATAGAAAAGCGTCCTGTGGCGCAACGCTCCGAGTAGAGGCTTATTAACAATGCATACACCAAAAAATAACCCATCTTGAACCTTCCCCGATGCCATTTCAAAATAATATTATGTATTATTTTTTACTCTTTGCCCGCTTTATTTTTCGTAAAAAAATATTGAAATAAACAAAAGCAAGTACATATTTTGTGATAAGGGGTTTATGACCAAACTTTCCATGAACCATCTATAGGCCTGTACGTATGACCATATAAAATTTGGTTGCGATCCTTTGCTTGTTTTGCTCATGTCTAATTAAAGCTCTATTAACAGATATAGTCATAAATGGCATCCTTACGTCGTCGAGAGACGATGGAGTAGCTATGTAGTCCTACACTTCGACGAGTGGCTCACTAGGCGAATCCTGGAATGACAATCTTGACTGCGATTCTTGGAGGAGAATATTGAATCCTGTTTTTTTTTGTTCTTCCGTAATGTTTCTATTTTGTTGCAAGGGCTTCATGTCGCGTATCTCCTGCATTTTGTACTCCTTCATGCAATGCTGTTCGCCAGCAGGAACGTTGTTCGGCAATGTTCTCCCATTTGTTGATATCAATGTTGGCTTCTCGCATGCTACTCTTGAAAAGTCCTTAAATCTCAGGCGTGTCCGTCCAACAAGTCTCGGTCCCTTCTGCCAACTCTCCATACAGAAGCATCTTTGGGATATGGCCTTTCTAAGAGCGGAGAATATGCTAAACCTTTGTGCACGTTCCAAGACCTCTGTTTTAGGCACCTTGTCCAGCCAACGAATGCGTAAAATGCGACGCAGACATCTTTGATGGAAGCTGTTGAGTTTCCGCTCAAGACCGTTAGATGTGGTCCACACTTCACTGTATTAGCCACACGCGGCTTTATAGAGCAAACTCAGCCGACGCAACGCAAACATGTTACGATGGTATTATACGGGGAGAGGTGTATAATCTATGTTGATAATAATTCCACATGCCGCTCTATATATCCATCAATGCTTAGCTGTATTGATTCAATGTGTCCTCTTGCGTGAGTTTCGTGCGCACTTGCGCTCGACGTGGAAAGCAGCGAATGAGTGCGCATCACGGTGCGCACTGAGAGCGGGGCGGAGAAGAAAAACACGGGAATTATTATTATTATAGATATATTATAAAAACGTTGCTTGATTTATTTTTAACGATACAGAAGCGCTCGCCTTGTATGAAACATACACTACAGTGTTTCTTTAAGTAATTCATCTTGTGTTACGCTTACTCTAAAATGTTTCAAGTAGTTGATCAAGCTGACACTAAATTGATTTTCATAAAGTTGTAACATTTAAACGAAGCACATACTATATTTGTTTTACTTCTACAAAGCCTTAAGCCTTGTACAAATACACTGAAACAATGGTTTACCACTTGTATGAAACATGCACTTTAGTTCCCCATAAAGTCAAGCCACATACGTCAAGGATTCCTATACTTGTTCACCCTTACACAGGCCTACACATATTATAAGACATATACCATATACGAATATGTAAACACATAATACATGATGCATATAATATCTTCATCTCTACATTGATCAACTAATCAGTCTTTTTTTTTTTTTTTAATTTGACGCTGATTCATTCCTAATACCCCCCTCCCTTAATTTTACCATCTAGTGGGTTTTTTTTTTTTTTTTTTAATTTGACGCTGATTCATTCCTAATACCCCCCTCCCCATCTCCCCCTACCCATCCAGCTCTCTCTCTCTCTTTTCTCTCTCCCCCCACCCCAAATCGGTTGCTTCGGATCGATCCAACGTTCATGTGACATTCTATAGGTCTTTGCGGGAAAAGGGGGATATAAAGAAAAGAAAGAAAAAAAAAGAAGAAAAAGAAGAGAAAGAAGAGAACGAGAAAAGAAAGGAAGCAGGCACACAGAAAACTCTACACACTGGAGATATGTGACAGAAGGAACACGCATGCATGGGCAGGACGTCTTCTTCAGAGTCTGGCCCCCCGAGTCAATGCAAACAATATTTGGGGGAAAGTAAAAAGCTAACACGAGAAGCCAAACCAGCCAATGAGCAAAGCTGTAAGGTTGTTGTTTTTTTTTTTTTTCGGGCTGGGGGGTGGCGTTGGGGCAGGAGGGATGACATATTGAAGCTTTAGCTTATACGGTGATCAGATAAGGCAAGCACAAGATTGCAAGACAAGGACAGATTTGTCATATTTTTTGTCGTTTAAAAAAAATATGCTAAGGGCAGAGGCACAATGTAAGGTTGTTGTTTTTTTTTTTTTTCGGGCTGGGGGGTGGCGTTGGGGCAGGAGGGATGACATATTGAAGCTTTAGCTTATACGATGAGCAGATAAGGCAAGCAAAAGATTGCAAGACAAGGACAGATTTGTCATATTTTTTGTCGTTTAAAAAAAATATGCTAAGGGCAGAGGCACAATATACATAGGCAGGAGTAGGGAACACATAATAAAAGATACCATTTGACAGAATTTGTTGAAGTGCGTATTGTTAAAACGTCAGCTTTATAACTGAAAAAAAAACGTGAATTTATAATGTATAGTGGATTGTTTTGTTTTTTATCTTTGCTTCAATGTATTGAATATCTATATAATTACCAACGGAGGAGGTAACATAATGTGCGTTGGAAGTCTCAATGTGAGAATTGTTCAAGATTTAAGATATGAATGCATTTTCCCCAACCAATCACCCACCCCCACCAAATCTTATTTAATCAGCTTGCTATGACTATGTTCATTTTTCTTTTAACACACGACGCCGTCTCTGATGTGTTCAGTGTATCTTCGTGTCGTGTTTGTGTCATGTGTGTTCCTAACAGTACATTTAGCCTTGTGCAGAATTCTTATAATAACTGTTGTTTTAAATTTTATTTTCAAAGCAAAAAAGTAATTTAAAAAAATAATTTTTTTTTAGTAATGAGCATTACAAAAATTGCATTTAAAGTACGGGGAAAGAATATAAAACAAACAAACAAACTGTCCACTATAACTGTCGACTATAAGTGTCCACTATAATTGTCCACTATAATTGTCCACTATAACTGTCGACTATAAGTGTCCACTATAATTGTCCACTATAACTGTCGACTATAAGTGTCCACTATAATTGTCCAATATAATTGTCCACTATAACTGTTGAATATAATTGTCCACTATGATTGTCGACTATAATTGTCCACTGTAATTAAACTTGCTTCATTACCTGTGCACCATGAAATCTCCGCCAATGTTCCCCCTTTCCAAGCACAATCACAATCAAATTTGATCGCTTACAATCCAGATGTTTCGAAACCGGCTTGGCATTCACGGGTAAAATTTTCTAGTACTCTACCACCGGTAAACACCAGTGCACATCTCATTATCTCTAACACCATTTATTGACTCTTACTTAGACATAATTTTTTTCACTCAGATTTCGGGCGCTCGTTTCTGTTTCGGACAGTGATCTACTGGACAGTGAACGCGAGAGAGATTATCGTGGGAGATGTTTCTCCTGTTTGTTTGGCTGTTTTCCTGTTTCGTGTTTCAAAACATAAACTCCAAATCCAACGAAACTATCACTGACAAGAAATCCGTCTCTTAAACCGGACATAATCCCTCTCTTGACAATCCTTGATGCTCTGTATCCGAGACGAAGAAATACAATAAGTAAAACAGAAATTATTAATCCCTTATCATTAAAAACAAATCTTATTTTTAAATTAAATCGCTTTTTTTTTTTGAAATTATAAAAATTCTTTAAACAGTGATGCTAAAAAAATAATGCATTCACAAATGAACAAAAAAATTTTTTTTTAAATCACGTCTCTGCTAAGTGGGTCAAAATATTATTTTTTTACGCGCGTTCGTTAAAAATAATCAGCGGCGGAGATGTTGTGTATATCCTCATCATAAGAACCACCCCTGCTCCAAGCGGCAAGTCAGGCATACACGCCAGCACTGGCCACCATCACACGAGAGAATTCGGCCACGCCACATCGAATCGGGACGCGAGCTTTTTTGTTTTTTTTCCCCTTCTCCTCTTTCACGCGCTGTCTTTCCCCCCACAAGTCTCCAGAATCGGCACCCCGTACTCTACTCAACAGAGGGCAGAGCGATCGGTCCGTCACGGGCCCAGGCGAGACGGGTGAGCAGCACACACACGCACACACACACACACACTCACAAACGCAGCAGTCACTGGCACCCGCCCATGGCACAACAATAAATCCATTAGGCTTTATTCCACGATTGTTCGTTTTTCAGGAAGTTCGCTGGTCCCCCGCAAGACCATTCTCACGTCGGTCTGGACGCTGGAAGCACACGGTGTTACGTCTTACGGGTATGTGGGTCGAGGGGGGAGAGTGAGGGGGGGGGGAAGTCGGGCGACAGACCCCGGGTACGCGCGTCAGAACGGGGGTGAGTAGGGTCCGTGGGTTGGTAGAGGCCGCGCAAGAGTACGGCAATCAAGAATGTGACGCAGGGGTAGTGGTTAGAATACTTTACAAGCACTGATATCTGGCAGCGAGGAAAGGGAGAGCAGGGGAGATGACGGGGCGAATCACGTCATCGATACATCACGGGCGAGACGTGCTTTTGTATATATGTATCAATACGTCATGGCTGATATTTTTTTACGGTATTTGCGTAGTCTACTATAGCTGTATCGATTCTTTGTGTTTTTGACGCTAGTTGCATAGTCTACTATAGTTGTCACGAAACTTAATGCTTTTGACGCTAGGTTCACAGTCTACTATAGTTGTATCGATATTTTGTGTTTGTGACACTAGTTGAATAGTCTGTTATAGTTGTATCGATATTTTGTGCTTTTGACGCTGATTGCATAGTCTGCTATAGTTGTATCGATACTTGGAGTTGTATGTGAATCAGAGTTGAAGATTTATTGGAAATATTCTTGAGTTTCATTGATTTATTGACGTGAAGGTAAATCAAATACTGGGCGAGTCCAGGTAATCGTTTATCGCAATACCTGGTAATCGTTTAATCGCCAGTCCTGTTAATGATTTTCTGAAGAACAACATCTCTGAAATTGCCGCCATCCATAATCGTACAGTTAAAACTTCACATTGCCACCATCCATAATCGTACAGTTAAAACTTCACATTGCCACCAACCATAATCGCACAGTTAAAACTTCACATTGCCACCAACCATAATCTTACAATTAAAGCTTCACATTGCCACCAACCATAATCTTACAGTTAAAGCTTCACATTGCCACCAACCATAATCGTACAGTTAAAAGTTCACATTGCCACCATCCATAATCGTACAGTTAAAACTTCACATTGCCACCATCCATAATCGTACAGTTAAAACTTCACATTGCCACCATCCATAATCGTACAGTTAAAACTTCACATTGCCACCATCCATAATCGTACAGTTAAAACTTCGCATTGCCACCATCCATAATCCTACAGTTAAAACTTCGCATTGCCACCAACCATCATCCAACAAGGCAAACCACAAGCAAAGGATGGGTGAACCGATGCTTGGGGCATTGGCTTTGACTTGTAGCAGAGCCTTAGTGGATCATTCAAAACTAACACTGCGTTAGATCTCATCTTCTTGCGTTTCCTGACGGCCGATTCGTCACGGAAAGTGGTGTGGATTCGAACCTTCAATAACCAGTATGAAACGTGACTAAGCTTTTTCCCTCATTCAATCATTTCTTCATTCTATCAACAACGGCTCATCTTTTTTTCATCTGCCTCCTCAACTTTCCAACTACCTCCTCGTCTTCTTCAACTTCTTGCTCTTCGTTTTTTCTTCTTCTTCTTCTATATCTAAGGGCCAACGATCAATTTATTGATCATTTTGGCTCCTATGCATGTAGATGGGACTTGCAATGTTTCTGTTACTGGTGGTGATGAGGAAATTATGCACTAGGGGTTTGAAGGCTTGAGGCAATAGACAGAAATGTGCCTAGTCTTGTCACCTCAACCGTTCCTTTTGAAAGCTTGTTCCAGTCCCTGATTGTCTTGGGCAGGAATGAGCAGCTCCTATACTGGCTTCTTGCTGGTATGAGCCTGAATTGCCTGTCATGGCCTCGTCACTGTCTATGGGGGAGAGGGTCGAGTTTCTGTTTAATACCGGAACAGTGGACCATCCACTCCCTCCACCTACACAGCAACCCATGAATCCACTCCCCTCCCTCTGCCACCACAGAAACCAATCGATTCATCACCCCGACCCTCCGCCTACACAGAAACCTATGAATCCACTGAAGTCTGGGTAAGTTTAGAACATGCTGCAGTAAACAAGTCTATTAAAGTCTATGTATTTATCTGCCCACAAGTGTCGGTGGTGTCTCCGTCTTTATCTTTGCTATAACACTAATCGATAACATCAACAACAACAAACGCTAAACGAGTAATTAGTTGTCAGCAGCGACGTCGGCGGATATGGAGGATGTGTCGAGTGGCATATAATACAACTTCAAGACACAGCAAATCGGAAAATAATTGTTAAAAAACTCTGCAAGTCTGCAATATTGAAATATATGTGTTTAAAAGAACTCTGCAGGTCTGCCATTCTGAAATATATGTGTTTAAAGAAATTTAGCAAGTTTGCCATACTGAAATATGGGTGTTTAAAGAAACCCACATGAGAGGGAACCCCCGAATGAGCCATAGCAAGGAAATACAATACTGAAGAGTGCCGTAGCAACGTTGGCGTCTATGTAAACGATGTGTGTCCCTGTATACCCGGCAATTTTGTTAAGGTCATAGATGCACTTAGTTCATAGATGTACTTAAATAGAGCAAGGCCATATATGTACTTTACTAAATCAAAGTCAAAGATGTACTTTACTAGAGAAAAGAGCAAAGATGTACTTTACCAGAGCAGGGTCATAGAAGTACTTTACTTCTTTGAGGACCAATGTAACAGAGATTATCGAGGTCCAACTGACGGGCTATTTCACTAGAACGAGAGAGATGAGACATCTCAAGGCTCCGAATTGCGCAATCGAAGCTGTAGTTGAATGTACAACATTACTCCTTACCGATGCTTTCAAATCCACGCCCTGTGTTCTTTGGTCTATGGTCGGGACTACCCGCACCGTGTGAGAGATTTAGAGATACTGTAGACATGATTAATGTTCCCACCACCCACACACCTTTTTACGTTTCAAAATAATTTGGTCCATTATAATCCCAATATAAGGCTTTAAACAAAATAACTTAAAAAATAATATACAATATATATATATACAAATGCACACACACACACATATATATATGTGTTCATTTTTATTTCTATTTTTAAAACCGAAATAAAATTTAATAAAAAAAACTAATCCATCCGGTGCACATTTTGAGATCCACTGCGAGTCTCAGACCCGTTGAAAGTTGCCACATAGTTTTACGTCTACCGTGAAATTATAATGGCTAAAAATTGGTCCGATTACTGAATCAATCTGAATCATTGTCGACTCGAAGCAAGGGGAATTTGAGCAATTTAGACCTTGCATCGATTTAGTAATGTCTCAACAAATTTCATTGTGGTGTGTTCGGCATACACCAAATCTCACGTGTACAGAATAAGGGTGTGTTTGTTATACACCTAATCTCACATGTACAGTATAAGGGTGTGTTTGGTATACACCAAATCGTACTTGTACATAATCCGCCCATCCCTGTGGCGCTACAGCCCATGTAGGGCTTTGGCCTGCCTCACCACTTCCTTCCACTCAGATCTAACTAATACCTTTCTTTTCCACGCTTGCACGTTCAGCTGCTGTAGATCCTTTTCTATATCATCTATTTGTATATGAGTGACACACCAGATGGATGGTTAAAAGCAACACAAGGAGACATGACGATGGCGAGGAAGCAGAACAGAGGTGTGATGTCGACAGGCGAGAATCGCGATTAAGGCAGGATAGAAATATGTTCATAGGAAGTTGAAACGTTAGCAAGACCCAGTAGCAGACCTGTTTACCTCCAAACTCTTATAATCGTACGATATGATCACACAAATCGTTCAGTTTATTATCTTTATAGTAAAAAAAATAAACATACAGTGTATATAATGTATACACATCAAAATCGTACATTGTACGCCAAAATCGTAAGAGTAAACAGGTCTGCAGTAGGGATAGTGACAAAATAGCGTCAATACAGAGACAGAGGGACATGGTATCTAGATATTTGTCCAAGCTAGAGACACCGCCACGATGACAGCTCGCGACAGAGACCCCGTAGATTCACGGTAGCCATGTTACAGTCGCATGACATATAGACACGTAATATGATCTTATATAGATGTAGACCCAATATTTTCGCAGGCATCCACTTGCCATTTATTGATCGTAAAAGCCACCATGGCCGAATACGCCGGGTATTCCCGCAAGTCCATCAAAAAGATGGCTCACAATAAAAATTCCTGCTAACCATATTAGCGAGGGTGCACTCACCGAATTACACGTGTCACGTTTCGTTAACAAGCCAAATCAGCCTCGTTTCTGCCGCCCGTGTTACACGGCCCCGTGTTAAAGTCTGCCTGAAGCCATGTTGGACAAGGAGACTAATGAAATATAACGAGGATGAATGCGATCAATTCAAACAAGTTTTAAAAAAACGGTGCATGGTGAATCCTGCATATCACCGTCCCTTGGGGGAGTAGGGAAATGTTATTCAGAAACAAAGCATTGATGACAGTGAAAATTTTTTTTTTAGAAGGCAGCGAAACAATTGTTTTCAATCATTCCGAATTCGATACTTTAAAACGAAGCGGGCATACATCTTGATAAATGGAGTTAAAAATAAAACATAAAAAGCTAACTTATAATTACGTACATTATATGCACTTACAGAAAATTTTTCACCATCTGTCATCCATATCATTTGTCGGTGATATTCTACACATTATGTCAATGTTAAGCCATTTATCTTCCAAACGTTAGCCAGCTGTTCAAAAATATGTTTCTTTTATAGTGCCATGTTTTAGTCCCTAATTGTAACTCATAATTATAGCTCCTAGTCTAAGTCCTTAATTATCGCTCGAAACGTAAGTGACCAGCTATCGCCATCAGTCTTCTTTCCCCAACACGGTCGCCAACTATAGCCCTAAGTTATAGCCACCAGCAACTACAGCTTTTAAAAAGCCACAAGTAATAATGCTAGTTAAAGTGACATTAATAGCCTCTTAAACCATTTATTCCTCAAAGAAAAATAAACTAATAATAACATAGCATATCTCTAACACATGGCATCTTCACTTAGACCTAGAGGCCGCACTCTGAACATTGCATTATTGAGTACGTCTGGCGTTAATTTTATTTTAATTTAAAAAAACCCTAGCCGCCGAATTTCAAGGCAGTAGACGGAATAATTAGTTTTGTACGTTCTTTTTAAAGTGGGGTGGGGGTGGTGGTAAATTAAATAGATAGGAACAAGGTTATGTTCCTAAATCTAATTTTACTATGTAAGAAAATCATTATAAAAATAATTTGCTCTGTTTTCGTCAATCTTTTTAAAAAATGGAAAAAAAAAAGACACAACAAAACGTAACCTACGACCCTACGTAACCTAACACATGACTCTACCGTAACCTAACCTACGACCCTATCGTAACCTAAAGCATGACCCTACCGTAACCTAACCTACGACCCTACGTAACCTAACACATGACTCTACCGTAACCTAACCTACGACCCTATCGTAACCTAAAGCATGACCCTACCGTAAACACGACCCTACCATTACCTAACCTATGGACACTACTGCTATCCATTTCCCTAGATTTAAAATTACCCCATCTAATATCTAGACCTGATGTCTTACTGCAAACATTCCACGCCATCTCTCCATCATCGTGCATGTCCTTGACCTCCCATTGCTTCTCTGGCCGTCTTTGGCCATCTGGACATGTGGATCATTTTGAGGAGTATTCTAATTCCAAATCCAAACCCCCCCCCCCCCAATCCCCTTTCCTTTTCCCGACCCAAAAATCTTTTTTTCTCCTTTTTCTTCTTTCAATTTCTACGAGTTTAAAAAAAAAAAAA
>CAXITT010000110.1:309051-310519 GCA_964033795.1 Lymnaea stagnalis | reverse complement strand
GTTGTTCTAAAGTTTTCTTACATTCCAGCTTGGCGTTGTTCTAAAGTTTTCTTACATTCCGGCTTGGCGTTGTTCTAAAGTTTTCTTACATTCCAGCTTGGCGTTGTTCTAAAGTTTTCTTACATTCCTGCTTGGCGTTGTTCTAAAGTTTTCTTACATTCCGGCTGGCGTTGTTCTACAGTTTTCTTACATTCCGGCTTGGCGTTGTTCTAAAGTTTTCTTAGTTTGCATTAAATAAGTCAAATACTTAAATTTCCTTGGTTACCCCAGACAGTAGTTTGAGAATCACATCTCTATCTTCACATCATCATGTCCTTATTGCTACTTTTAGTCATGGGACCCCCCCCCCAACCCCAAATCCAGCCCCTCCTCATTGCGTCTATTCAAAAAGTTCTTGAACCGAGACATTATAAGGCATTCAGTGCATCCAAGTTTTATAGAGTGCAATTTTTAACATTTGATTTAAAAAAAAATTAAAATTAAATTAAAGCGCACTTCACTTCCGGTTCGGTGATCATCCAATAAGAATCGGACTTTGGCACGCGCTCGGAGCGCCAAGTTTATGTTGAACATTAGAAATGAGATGTCAGATTGCGTTGGTGACATCGTGGACGTCATCATGGTTGAAGAGTCAAGGTGTCTTAACGATATCATTCGTTGACATAGCTATACGACTACTGGTGATGTATACTTATTTATATTCAACAACATATCATGATGATCGCATAGTTATATGACATATTGTCATGAGATAAAGTATTTAATTAAAATACTTTTAATAATTTAATTCTGTGTACGGGAAAAAAATTATAATTTAAAAAAAAAAAAAATTATATATATATATATAATTTTAGTAACATCTTAAATCTAATCATCGTAGATTTGACATCAGCACTAAACACGTGACTGCCATAGACTTGACATCAGCACCAAACACGTGACTGTCATAGACTTGACATCAGCACCAAAGATGTGAACGTCCTATTAGAACTAACATGTACAGCGCCTCGTTTAAGATAGACGCCGCTTGTGGTTGAAATGTTAATTCCTTAAAAATTGAGTAATATATTTGTGTAGATTATTTAAATCTAAAAAAAAAAAATTAATAACAATAAAAGAGGAGGTGTCTTTACAGACATGTAACCATTAAAAGTACAGTTCTATTCCAAGACAAGTTCTATCAAAGTATTTCTAACCTTTGCTTACAAACATTTTGAAAACAGTCACTCACACCCCTCCACCCCCACCCCTCCCCACCTTACCGCCCCTCCATACTTACACTTTTATATCAGAGAACCTAACGTTACAAACACAAGGTCCAAGTTTGTCGTCTGTCGCGGGCAACCCACCGCCCACGCCATGCTATTATAATATCCCCCCCCCCCAACCCCTTTCTGGACGGCCACCACTCAAGGCAAGATTCAGACAGGTGTCACATATTCCATTCAGATATTACAAAGCCGACTCA
>CAXITT010000110.1:296551-304051 GCA_964033795.1 Lymnaea stagnalis | reverse complement strand
TTGTTTCCCAGGGATTCTCAAAATGATATATTTCATTATGTGACGCCAGGCGTCCCTGTATGATTTGTATGTCTGATATTTTTTGTTCATGTTATGTGTGTCTGATATTTTGAGTCCACGCTATTTCTGTATGTTATTTTGTGTACATGTTATGTCTGTATGATATTTTGACGAGATGCTATTTGTGTATGTCGTTTTGTGAATGGCCTTTTGTGTACATCCTATTTCTGTATATTTTGTGTGCATGCTATTTCTGTTAGTTTGTGTACATGCTTTCTTGCATTTTATTTTGTGTACACGCTACTTCTCTATGATATTTTGAGTGCATGCTATTTCTGGATCACCTATTACAGAGGCCACCACAATGGCGGCTGCAATGCGCGAGCTTCCCATCTAGTAAAGTTACTTAACCTAAAATGCATTCCCACCACCTTTACACCGCAGATCTACGACGCCATTTGCGTAAAACAAAAGAAAATATTTCGCACCAAACGAACGGCATTTTTACGCATCTTATTGAGCGCACTTAACTGGATTTGTATATTTGATTAGTGAAATTAGTGCCATCTGGATGCGCCAGGGACATTGCTACCTAGACAATTATGTGTCTTGATGAATATGTATATGCTTTCTCTGCATGATATTTTATTATGTGAAACTATAATGGCCTCTTTTTTTTTTGGACGAGAGTGACACTTAGGTCTCTATTTCTGTGTAAACAAATGTGTATGCTATATGTTTATAATGGTTGTCTGCCTGTGAACTTGACGTGTCGTTCATTTGTGTTAATTAAACTTTTAGGAAGAGAGAACACTGAATATTTGTTATAGTATAACATTATAAAGTTTCAATTATCTTACTGCTTTACCCCATTATAATTTTTAAAAAAGAAGATAACTCATAGTTATGGTGGCAGCCAGTCCCGTTTAAGTAACATACTCACACGGAAACAAGAAGGGGGCCATCGGTATACGGACCAGGTGGGGACCCTGACAAGGGTGGGGCAACTGACTGGGTTGAGAGGAGCTTGCTTTAGGCACCCCCGGCTGCAACCCTGCCAAAACGTGGTCCCAAAAGCCATTTCTCTCCGCCGCTGGACCATGGACCAGTCCTTCCTACAACCGGCTCTCCTAATAAAATAACGACTTCTGATCTCCTAAATGCCCGGTACGGATAGCTCACTCTCTCTCTCTCGTGGGAGGTAAGGTCCCATCACCGAGGCAATCCGTCTTGGCGGTGCTTTTATTCCCCCGAATGGAAAGGTCCGACCGCGACTAAGGATCTGCAATTGGCCCACCACACTAGCGCGTCCATCCATCACTTGGTCAGTACACGAGTGTACGTCTACATAGGTTTACTTTACGCTTGGTGATCACAGAACTAGCTGGAACTTTTTTTTCTTTTAATGAGACGATGATATATTGTATAGCATGTTTAAAAAAAAAATATATTATGTGTTGGATTTTTTTTTGGAGTCTAACAATAACATTTCATCAAATGTGTGTTGAGAATGCACCTTGTGAAGTAAAGATCGCTTTCAGGCAGTACTGTTGGACTCACACAATATTGTCGGAAATCAGTTCTATTAAAGGCGGTTTGATATTAGAGTTCGATCCAACTGCACAGTTTGTCACACCACAACGCTCACCAATACGTCCAACAGCTTATAACACTTCATATTTCCACATACACCGAACAGTTTGTACCGACTTTATAAATCATATTTTATGGTGGTGTTTTAATGTTTTATAGTCTTTTCACTTATACATAAATATTTATAACATTTATGAGTAAGGAGTTCAATGAAGACGCGTTTGATGCATTGTTCAAAAGAACTGTTCCATTTTACAGGCACATCAGTAGCTATTCTTGGAAACCAAACCAATGACAATGGTTACTGGATTTCTTTTGGGTTCATTTGGGTTCATTTGGGTTTATTTGGGTTTATTTGAGTTTATTTGGGTTTATTTGTGTTCATTTGGGTTTATTTGGGTTTATTTGGGTTTATTTGAGTTTATTTGGGTTTATTTGTGTTCATTTGGATTTATTTGGGTTTATTTGAGTTTATTTGGGTTTATTTGTGTTCATTTGGGTTTATTTGGGTTTATTTGAGTTTATTTGGGTTTATTTGTGTTCATTTGGGTTTATTTGGGTTTATTTTTTAAAACAAAATAAAAACCATAAAAAAAAAACGAATAATGTTAACCTCACACAAAACATTATGACAGGCTTGACAGAACCAATGCACCATTAGAACTGGTTCATTGCCTATTATGTCGTTAAGGAATATTTCAATGAATTTGACAATCGTTGGATTTATAATGATTGAACTATTGAGTTCTCGTCTGTTTAAGACACGCCACTATTTTACTGCAGCTCAAGGCCAAGCAAGCCTCATAATTAAAATGTCGTAGAAGAATTATTATTTTTCCCCCTTTATTTCTTCGCGTAACATTATCCCCCTTATTGAATATCGCAACTCGACCTTGTCCTCGCTGTTTGCCTAATTAATAAGTGCTGCCTGATGGTGTTGAGCGACTTCCTGGCAATGCTAATTTTCAAGGCGTTTTTCCGACGTGAGAATGCGATGGCCGTCCTAAGTGTCGCTGACCGTTATGTTCTCACATTGTTGACGTTGTTCAAATGGTTTTTCTTATTGCATTTTTTCTCTCCCCCCCCACCCCCCTCGTTTTATTTCGGAAATGATTTTTTATGGTTTGCCTTTTATACCCTTCTTTCCTATTGACTTGTGGTTAAGCTTTATCCAGTCTTGATTCTATGATGGATACCGTCAATTGGCCTCCACCTCGCTGAGTTAAACTTGTTAATGGATAAAGTCAATTGGTCTCCACATCGCTGAGTTAAATTTGTTAATGATGGATACCGTCAACTGGCCTCCACCTCGCTGAGTTAGATTTGTTAATGATGGATACCGTCAATTGGCCTCCACATCGCTGAGTTAGATTTGTTAATGATGGATACCGTCAACTGGCCGCCACATCGCTGAGTTAGATTTGTTAATGATGGATACCGTCAACTGGCCGCCACATCGCCGAGATAAACTTGTTAATCAGAGTCATCATTTATTTATGCTCGCGTAGAACGAGCGGCCGTGCAGTCTGCTATTATTTTGAGGTTACTTAGGTCTAATGTCCAGTTGTCCGGTGAGACTTCAAGGCACAACGCTAAAGAGGCTGATGACGAGCTTCCTGGATTCAAAACATAAAGAAAGGAGAGCGAGTGAGAAAAGGGGAAGACAGGGATTGAGAGACAAAGAGAGTGAGAGATAAATGAGTGAGAGAGTGAGTGAAAAGAGAACGAAGGTGAGACGTAGAGAAAGAGAGAGAGGTAGAGAGAGAGTGAGAGATTAAAAGTAGTGATTTAAAAGTAGAGCCAAGCTTTGATGCCACGAGCTGTGTGAGGCCAATGCTCTGTAAACCAGAGTGTCCAGTGTTGTTGGTGGCTTCCTGCAACACGAAATTAACACCAGGCCCGGGCATTGTTTTAAAACCATGGATCTACCTGTCCAAATAAACGGCAATCTACCTGTCCAAATGAACGGCAATCTACCTGCCCCAATGAACGGCAATCTATCTGTCCAAATGAACGGCAATCTACCTGTCCAAATGAACAGTAATCTACCTGTCCAAATGAACGGCAATCTACCTGTCCAAATGAACGCAATATATCCGTCCAAATGAACGGCAATCTATCCGTCCAAATGAACGGCAATCTACCTTCCCAAATGAACGGCAATCCGTCCAAAGTCTAAACAACTGTCTTTTAAAGCATTTAAAGCTGTGCTGATCAAAGATGAACATTTTTGCCTCACTTTCTCTACGTCACCATGGGGTGCACCTTTGTTCAACTGAGAACAACGTGAACATCTGCCCTTAAATTGTAGTGTGTAGCTCTCATGTGTGGATGGACATTTATGTGTACATTAAGTAGTACAACTAGAACATGTATTTGCCCTTTAAATAAATTAATAACAATTTTTAAATTATATTTTTGACAAAGAAAGAGAAAAAAACACTCTTATTTATGTCATGTTCGTGTGTGTGTGTGTGTGGGGGGGGGGGTTTGCGTGCGTGTGTGTGTGTGTGTGTTTCGTCATAGATTTCTCATGGGTTTTGGAAAGAGTTGGGATGGAGATTATATTACGTTATCCTCTACGACACCTTAACTGATAGATTTTTCCTCATTAATTAATTATTTTTGACAAAGAAAGAGAAAAAAACACTCTTATTTATGTCATGTTCGTGTGTGTGTGTGTGTGGGGGGGGGGGGTTTGCGTGCGTGTGTGTGTGTGTGTGTTTCGTCATAGATTTCTCATGGGTTTTGGAAAGAGTTGGGATGGAGATTATATTACGTTATCCTCTACGACACCTTAACTGATAGATATTTCCTCATTAATTAAATATATATATATATCTCTCTGTTTGTCTCTCTCTCTCTCTCTCTCTCTCTCTGCCTCTCTCTATTCCACTCTTCCTCCCTTACAATGTTTCTTTACTTCATTACAAAATAATAGTAAATTGTAGAATAAATGATAACACAATAATTTTTTTTAATAAAAAAACAACTCCTTTTGTTTGTCTTATTTTCCTTGCAACCACAGCGAAGATCAGTGAGCCACATGTTTGTGTTGTGTTGTGTTTTTGCATTGATTTATGACGCAACCTCCATTGTTGATATTGGCGGTCTCATATCTTTTAAGATTTCTTGTTACTAAGTAATTCTACTTATGCATGTGATGCCGTTTAAATTATTGATAAGGTTCAAATCCAGCCAGCACATCGTCGGGAGTAGACAGACTAGAACGGCACAATTATACTGGAGTAGACAGACTGCATCAACACATTTATACTGGAGGAGAGTAGACATACTGCATGAACACGTTTATACTGGAGGAGTGTAGACATACTGCATCAACACGTTTATACTGGAGGAGTGTAGACATACTGCATCACATCAACAAGTTTATCCTGGAGGAGTGTAGACATACTGCATCAACACGTTTATACTGGAGGTGTGTAGACATACTGCATCACATCAACACGTTTATACTTTAGGAGAGTAGACATACTGCATGAACACATTTATACCGAAGGAGAGTAGACAGACTGGAACAAAACATTTATACTGAAGGAGAGTAGACAGACTGGCACCACATTTATACTGAAGGAGAGTAGACAGACTGGCACCACATTTATACTGAAGGAGAGTAGACAGACTGGCACCACATTTATACTGAAGGAGAGTAGATAGACTGGCACCACATTTATACTGAAGGAGAGTAGACAGACTGCAACAAACAAATTTATACTGAAGAACTTGGATGGTGGAAAAAAATCATAGAAAACATTGTAAAACACAAACTAGAATTGTAAATTACATGAAGGAATGTGAGAGCGGTGGCGCAGCCAGTGCTATTGACACCCAGGGCAGGCCAAGATTTTTACCACAAACTTCCAGGAAAAAAAAAAAAACCCTCTGCAGTGAGCCGCAATGCCCCACCCACCCCGAAAGAAAAAAAATGTATTACTAGGATGAATCCACATCCGCAAACACCTTTTTGAGTCACTTTAGGAGACTAAACATTGTTAAGACGACAAAAAATGAGAGCGGTGGCGCAGCCAGTGCTATTGACACCCAGGGCAGGCCAAGATTTTTACCACAAACTTCCAGGAAAAAAAAAAAACCCTCTGCAGTGAGCCGCAATGCCCCACCCACCCCGTATGAGAAAGAATGTATTACTAGGATGAATCCACATCCGCAAACACCTTTTTGAGTCACTTTATGAGACTAAACATTGTTAAGACGACAAAAAAAAACAACTAATTGCGGCATTGGATTCAGCCTTTTGAGCGACGCAGGCAATGACACGCAACAGTCTGCCTGGCAATGACACCCAACAGTCTGCCTGGCAATGACACGCAACAGTCTGCCTGGCAATGACACGCAACAGTCTGCCTGGCAATGACACCCAACAGTCTGCCTGGCAATGACACCCAACAGACTGCGTGGCAATGACACCCAACAGTCTGCCTGGCAATGACACGCAACAGTCTGCCTGGCAATGACACCCAACAGGCTGCCTGGCAATGACACGCAACAGTCTGCCTGGCAATGACACGCAACAGTCTGCCTGGCAATGACACCCAACAGTCTGCCTGGCAATGACACCCAACAGTCTGCGTGGCAATGACACCCAACAGTCTGCCTGGCAATGACACGCAACAGTCTGCCTGGCAATGACACCCAACAGAATGCGAGACAATTCTCACAAGGATATCGGATATGATAAAACGTAACGATGATGCCGCAATTAAAACGGAACCGCACGTGCGGCACACCACCTGGTCATTAGCCGGCCGATAAAGGTGGAGCTGGTCAGTTAGCACACGGCCACCCGATACTCATCCTAACCTCTCAGCCGGGGTGTAAACGCGTCACCGTTATTGTCTTTGGCGGAAATGTCCACGTCGTTTCTGTCATTGTTATGTCACCGTTATGTAAGTGTCTCGTTAATTTCACAAATAACCATTTTACTAGTATGTACATGTCACGCATGCCCATCATTTTAAATCATATCTATTTGTATTCTGTTTACGGAGGGTGCCCCCCTCCCCCGCCCCATGCGCCATTTTCGTCAAACTAAAGAGTATTTTCAAGGGTAGGGGCGGCGAAAATCTTGTACCACCCCGGTAGACAGTAACCTTATTTACGCCACTGCTACGTCCATATTACATTTTGTTTCCAAATCCACAGATTTTAGCCGAGACAACAGTCTCCATTTCTAGACGCACCATCAGTGGTGTAACTAGGGTTGTTCTCCCATCTTTCACCAAATATAAACCCAGCGGTTGACCGAAAATGCTGCCCCCGCAATATATATACAAAAATTAAAACAACTGTCAAGCTCCCCCCCCCCTTCCCCCCCTTCTCCTACGCCAGTGTATACCATCAAAACAACGGTCGTAACAGTTAACAATTGTTAACCTAATCGATCATAACTTTTTTTCCCGTCAGCAACGGCCACAGGACCGTAAGACGTCACAGGGCGGAATCATGGGCGCTGAATTTATTTCTGCCCCAAGTCCGACGGCCATTACAAGCCTGCCAGCGAGTAAATGGAAGTAGTGATTGCGTGACACGGGCGAGAGTATCGCGAGGGCATAAAAAAGGGGGGTGGGGAATAGAGGAACACTTTATTTGCCGGTATTGTTAGCATGACAGGAACTGGAAACACGAGAGTCAAAACATTGACCGAAACACGGGGCTTGTAAACTGTGTCTTCTCGGGTTGTGAGGGAAGGGAAGTGGGTGGTGGGGAGGGAAGTGGGTGGTGGGGAGGGAAGTGGGTGGTGGGGAGAGAAGTGGGTGGAGGGGAGGGAAGTGGGTGGAGGGAAGGGAAGTGGGTGGAGGTAATGGAAATGGGTGGAGGGAAGGGAAGTGGGTGGAGGGGAGGGAAGTGGGTGGAGGGAAGGGAAGTGGG
>CAXITT010000110.1:254806-291611 GCA_964033795.1 Lymnaea stagnalis | reverse complement strand
GGAGGGTGGGTGACAAGGTGGGGCGAGGAGGGTGGGTGAGGAGGGTGGGTGAGAAGGGTGGGTGAGGAGGGTGGAGCGTGGATGTAGGTGAGAAGGTGGGGCGAGGAGGGTGGGTGAGGAGGGTGGGTGAGGAGGTGGGGCGAGGAGAGTGGAGCGAGGAGGGTGGATGAGGAGGTGGAGGGGGTTGTTTGGGGAGGAGTTGGGCTAGGAAGGTGCGGAGGCGATGAAGGAGGTTTGATGAGGGGGTTTGGTGAGACGGTGGGGTAGGGGGGCTGGGATGTGTAGGGAAGGTATTTGGAAATATATCTAGGAGGTTGCTCTTAAAATATAAAAAGCACAGAGAGTGAAAAGATCAAGTCTTTTCCAAATGTTGTCTGTCAATCAGTACCACAGATGACAGTGTGAAAAGATCAAGTCTTTTCCAAATGTTGTCTGTCAATCAGTATCACAGATGACAGTGTGAAAAGATCAAGTCTTTTCCAAATGTTGTCTGTCAATGAGTACTAAAGAAGACAGAGTGAAAAGATCAAGTCTTTTCCAAATGTTGTTTGTCAATCAGTACTACAGATGACAGATTGAAAAGATCAAGTCTTTTCCAAATGTTGTCTGTCAATCTGTACTACAAATGACAGTGCACATAGTGAAATGATCACGTTTTATCCAAATGTACTATGTTTACAAATGGCGTCAGTCAATTAAATTTAAATAACTTTTGATTGAGTAAACAAATTAAATTAAGGTAAACATTAATTAAGGTTATAAACATATTATAATTGGTCGGCTTCAGTAATTGGTCAGTTTGAGAATTGGTCAGTTTCGGCAATTGGTCAGTTTTAGGATTCGCTTCAGCTGAAACAGAGGAAGGCAGTTCACAGATTAGTCGACATGTTACGGTTCAGTCCATTGTCGTAAGTTTTATTTGAATATAGGTTATATGATTGTTTACAGATACGTGTGTGTCTGCTAAAAGATTGTTCCTTTGAGTCGATTATTGACACTATTCATTCACACGGCCCGAGATTAACAAGGACAATAAGGTGCAGTGAAAATACCGGACGTAGAATTATTCTATTTTCTTTTTAAAAATTCATAGGTTCAGATGTAGATGCGGCAGGAGCATGATACGAATTGAGAACCGTTTTCTTTTATTTATACCAATAGCATTTATTTTTTTGATTGGGGGGGGGGGTTAAGTGTAGTGACCGTATGAGAACGGTTTCTGTCTCTGCAACTAAGGTCATGACCTTTGTTTAAAGTCTACGCATACGCCTTTGGATGGTGATAGAACACGGACCTGGGAGGTTGGCTAAGTGACTACACGCGTAACAGGTCACTCGGTACTACCAGGTCCTGCTCCAAAATCTGGAAAGAAAATCGGTCGGGAAGAACACAAATACAATGTTGACCAAATTAACCCTCCCTTCCTCCCCACTCCCAACTTGGAGCCCCCCTCCCTCACTCTCCCCATTCACACCCCCCCCCCCGTTATATAGTGGATTACTACACATGGAGCAAACAGGCAAGATGCAATTACGATTCTTATCTGTACCGTGGTAAATTGAGTTTTCAAGACAGGGCGTCAGAAAATATTCGAACACATGAAACTGGTAGACGGGGTCAGAGGTTAAGCGGAGAAAAAATGAAATGGTTTGCAACATTAGCCAATAGTCAATACCGTTACTCAGAATCTTTGTTTAGACTGGTGAAAACATCAGGAACAGGAACAGATTGTTTATTTACACAGTTAAATAAATTTGTAAAAAATATCAAAAGCCTTTGCAAGAAAGTAAACAATTTAAATATTTGTGTTTTTTTTAAATATTGACTTCACGGAATTTTGAACCAGAGGTCATAAAATATTGACTTGACGGAGTTTTGAACCACAAGTCATAAAATATTCAGCCGATTTTCGAATCAATTCATATATTTAAAAAATCTTGTTAATGGTTAATTTTTTTTTTTTTTCAGTTTTGTTCAACATATTTATCGGTGACTTTCTGCCATGTAAAGGAAGAGCTCTAAAAATAGAACACCAAGATCCTGCGTGCCTGAGGACAGCGTAATGATCATATCATTATGTAACAATGAAAACATCCAACAACCATTTTGAAACAATCACAAGCGTTTTAATGCTGTGTTGCGCCGGACAAAGCTTATTAAGAAATGTAAAACATTTAAGTTTCAGAGGAAGCAAATAATGCGTTATACATTGATCGAGGCAAACGAAATAGTATCAAACTTTTAGGAAAAAGCAACAAAAACTAGCAATAATAGAAGAAAAAATCTAATGTGTTAAAAATAAGTTTAAAAAAAAAAAAAGGATAGAGAGTAAAGCACCAAGAAGAGGGTAAGAGTCCGTTTAGAGAGTAAAGCAGCAAAAAGAGAGGAAAAGTCCATTTAAGGAGTGTGCACTTTAATGCAAAAGAAAAAGTATCAAACTTTTAGGAAAAAGCAACAAAAACTAGCAATAATAAAAGAAAAAATCTAATGTGTTAAAAATAAGTTTAAAAAAAAAAAAAGGTTAGAGAGTAAAGCACCAAGAAGAGGGTAAGAGTCCGTTTAGAGAGTAAAGCAGCAAGAAGAGAGGAAGAGTCCGTTTAAGGAGTGTGCACTTTAAGTTACGTGTAAACTTGATTTAAACAGAAGTTCTTTGTTTACGCGTAAAGTATGAAAAATCTACTCACATCACTTGACACTGTTAATTTTGTATCTTCCACCTAAACAAGTGAATAAATGGGTGCTTGTTAATAAATGGCTAGACAGTGTGGGGGTGCGTTGTCAATGAAGACCTGTTCGTGTGTGTGTGTGTGTGTGTGTGTGTGCGTTATAAAAAGTGGTTCATTGACCCCCACTAAGAAAAAAAAAAAAACAACAAAAAAAAAAAACAAAAAAACCAATATTTCTTATTTAAACAACAAAAATTGTTCGTGTGTGTGTGTGTTTGTGTTTGTGTGCGTTATAAAAAGTGGTTCATTGACCCCCACTAAGAAAAAAAAAAAAACAACAAAAAAGAAAAACAAAAAAACCAATATTTCTTATTTAAACAACGAAAAAACGTAACCAGAAGAACTCTTTCAGTGTATTGTAGCTTTCAATTGTTCAATCAAATTAGGGTCTTAAGATTATGGCCCGCAGACCAGATGCGGCCCGCAAGAAATTCTTAATCGGGCCTGCCAGGGATCAGGGATCATTCATTCGACCCCCCTGGCCACCGTAAGGGTACCTTGCTAGCTGCGACACATATGGAGTCGGAAACTGATCATCTCAGTTGCTTATGTCTTTTTCAAATACTATTATGTTGATGTTGCATTTATTTGTTTTATTGATTTTAAATATATTATTGATTTGTTCAAATTGTCCACCCCCTCCCCCACTGCAGTGTGCAATGAATTCGTTAATTTTTGTTTCAGTCTGAGGGAAACTGACCCGTCCCAACCCCCGACAGCATCTGAAGAAATTGTTCCGACCGCTTTTTTTAAAAGTTTGAGGACCACTGGTTTAAATTCTTGTTTTATAATTGGTTACGCCAAATCTATTATAGAACATCTATTATTTTAAAAAGTTTATGACTTTTATCAAACTTTTATTTCTTTTTTTTTTTAAATTCATTGCTTCAAACAGTGTTAATCCTTAATTGTATATTGAAATACCTATTTTAAATGAGTTGGGCCTAGAGTCCATTCTAAACTACAGAATAAATAAAAAAATTACATAAATATATAACTTTTCAAAAAATCGGGCTGAAATCTCTTACTATTATAATTTTTTTCAAGATATGAATTACATAATCTTACATTACATTTCATCAGGACTATTGAAAATACTCTCTAAATTTTATCACTTAAAAGATTGTCACTTTCTTCGTTTTCGTTACAAAATAAATGGTTTTTTTTTGTTTTTGTTTTTTTTTGTTTTGTTTATAAAATGGATGACCTGAGATTGTGAAAGAAGACTGTGCATCATGTGACGTGTAGACCTATGTAGAACTCAGTATGGTGGACGCATTGCGTATCAATTGTTTAGAACTTTTCGGTATTCAAGGTAAGTAAACGCAGTGCCAAATCGTTACGGGAGGTTTCCTTTATATTCACCTTCAAAATCAAAGTGTTCAAACACTGGATGGAAGCTGACACAAAGTCAAATCATCTGAAGCTTGACCAATCAAAACAACGGCCAATGCCCGGACAAGGTTCTTTCACCAAATTATATGGCCCAAGAGGGACACAGTCGATAAGGAAAAGATGACCCCACAAAGCAACGAACCACCCTATAGCATCAACCTTAGGAATGCACCGTGTTAACAAACTACGACAAATATTGCCTCACCGAGCTATTGAAAATATCACCTCAGCAAGCTATACAAATATCACCTCATCAGACCATGGTTTTACAGATAAAGAAGGTAGATCAATAACAGACATGAAAAAACAACAAACAAGATGGGCGGAACATTGAAAGGAACTATCAAAGAGACCACCATCCAGAGTCACACCAGACATACAACCATCAAACGAAGACTTACAAATAGAAGGAAGCGTACCAAATAAGGAAGAGTTAGCTCTGGCCATCAAGCAGCTCAAACCAGGGAAAGCCAAGGGACCGGACAACATCACAGCAGAGATGATGAGGGCTGATAGAGATACAATGGTCAACATGCTGCACCCTCTGTTGGAAAAGATATGGGAAGAAGAGAGAGTTCCAAAAGATTGGAAGGAAGGCTATCTCATCAAGATACCAAAGAAAGGGGAACTCAGCAATTGTGCAAGTTACAAACGTATTACACTGCTGTCTGTACCGGGAAAGGTCTTGAACAGAATTATTTTGAATATAGAATGAAAGACCAGGTCGACATGCAGCTACGAGATCAACAGGCTGGCTTCCACAAGAAACAGATCATGCAGAGATCAAAATGCCAAATTAAGAATCATTGTAGAACAGTTCATCGAATGGAACTCCTCCTATATACAAATTTTATAGACTACGTAAAGGCCTTTGATAGCCGGAACCGACAAACATTTTGGAAACTTTTGGCACTATGGAGTACCAGGGAAGCTAATCAGGATCATGCAGAGTTCTTATGAAGAAATGGCATGCAGGGTGGTCCACTAAGGTAGACTTACTGATGACATTAAAGTGGAAACTGGAATCAGACAAGGATGTCTCTTGTCCCCCTTCCTATTTTTCCTCACCATTTATTCAATAATGAAAAAAAAATCCACTGACGAAAAGAGGAACGGGTACCGTGGACACTATGGGAACAACTGAATGACCTAGACTTTGCAGACGACATTGGACTTCTGTCCAACAATCATCAATAAATGCAGGAAAGACAAAAGACGTAGGTACCATTTCAGTACAACTCGGGCTCAATGTCAATAAAAGTAAGAGGAAGATCATGAACGTAAAATGAGCCAGTAAAGAGCTTATCTCTCTGGGTGGAAAGGCACTGGTAGACGTGCCAGTAAAGAGCTTATCTCTCTGGGTGGAAAGGCACTGCTAGACGTGGAGTCCTTCACATACTTAGAGGCAGCACCATCGACATAAATGGTGGATCCGAGGCGGATGTAAGGGCCAGAATTGGAAGAGCTAGATCAGCATTTGTGCTATCAAAGAAAATATGGGAGCCAAAGGGGCAAAAGCTGCAAATCAAAGTCAGAATCTTTAACACAAATTAAATGTCAAAACAGTCCTACTATATGGAGCAGAAACTTGGAAAACAAAAGCGAGCATTAAGCAGAAATTACATACCTTATAAACGGATGCCTTAGACAGATCTTGAACATCAAATAACCAAATACCATCACTAACAAAGATCTACAAGAAAGGACTTATCAGGTGACCATTTAGGAAGACATACTAAATAAAAGATGGAGGTGGATAGGACATACTTTCCGAAACCCCCCCTGATAGCATCACCAGACAATCCCTAACATGGAATCCACAAGGAAAAAGAAAGAGAGGAAGGCCAAAGAATACATGAAGACATGAGTTAGAGGCAGACACGCAAAATATGGCATACACCTGGAAGCAACTAGAAAGAACAGCGCAGGATCGTGATGGCTGGAAAATTCTTGTTTAAGAGGGGTAAAAAGGCATAAGAAGAAGAAGAAACTATGGCAAATACCACATCACCAATGTCTGCAAAGATCATTTCGGCAATCTATTCAAAGATCATTTCGCCAAACTATGCAAATATCACTTCGCCATTTTATGCAAAGATCACTTCGCCAAACTATCCAAATATGACCAAACCAAACTATGCAAATATGACCTCCCCCTAATTTGGAAAGATCACTTCGCCAAACCATGCAAATATCACCTACCGAACTATGCAATATCACCTCACCAAACTATGGCAGATATCACATGACCAAACTATGTCAATACCACCTCACCAAACTATGACAATATCATCTCAGCAAACTATCAAATATTATCTCATCAAACGATGCAAATACTCCCTCCCCATACTATTCAAATATCGCCTAACCAAACTATGCAACTACCACCTCACCAAACTATGACAAATATCACTTCACCAACTATAGTAGATATCACTTCACCAACTATAGTAGATATCACCTCACCAAACTATCAAATATCACCTCACCAAACTATGGTAAATATAATCTCACCGAACTATGCACATACCACCTCACCAAACTATGCCAATACCATCTCACCAAACTACGCAAATATCGCTGCACTGAAATATGCAAATACCACTTCACCAAACTATACACATATCGCCGCACGAAACTATGACTAATATCACCTCCCCAAACTATGATAACTATCACCACACAAAAACTATGATAAATATCACCGAAAAAAACTGTGGACCATTTCACATCACAATAATATCACAACTGCACAAATGGGATTAACACAGCCAGACAAGGGGTCCCATCAACCCTGAACAAAGGGGACTAAAGCAACAAAACAAGGGAGACTATACATAAGAAGGGGGAACGCAGATGGAGTGGAGAGTAAAGAAATCCAAATAAGGGAAGAGACAACGTGCAAAATAAGTAAAAGGATAATCTCACAATTTCGGACTCATCAGTAATGTCCCAACACGTCAGGCCGGCCATTGGTCAGTTTACGGATGCGATTACCCGATGTGCCACCAACCGGAAGTGGGTGTCGGAACGTGATTATTTTAAACTTTTCTGTACATGAGAGCCGCCTAGCCTTAATGAGGGACGATTTGGTCTCAATGCTCGGACGTTATTTCTTTTGAACCTCCTGGCTGGTTGTTGGTGGTCATTTCATTTCGTCTCTGTCTGGTTGTTGATGGTCGTTCTTTTCATCTCTGCCCGGTTGTTGGTGGTCATTGCTTTTTATCTCTGGCTGGTTGTTAGTGGTCATTTGTCTAAATCTGGATTGTTGTTGGTGGTCATTTATTTAACTCTGGCTGGTTCTTTGTGGTCATTTATCTAACTCTGGCTGGTCTGTGGTAATTTATCTAACTCTGGCTGGTTGTTTATGGTCATTTATCTAACTCTGACTGGTTGTCTGTGGTCATTTATCGAACTCTGACTGGTTGTCTGTGGTCATCGAACTCTGGCTGGTTGTTTGTGGTCATTTATCTAACTCTGGCTGGTTCTGTGTTGACATTTATCTAACTCTGGCTGGTTGTTAGTGGTCATTTGTCTAAATCTGGATTGTTGTTGGTGGTCATTTATTTAACTCTGGCTGGTTCTTTGTGGTCATTTATCTAACTCTGGCTGGTCTGTGGTAATTTATCTAACTCTGGCTGGTTGTTTATGGTCATTTATCTAACTCTGACTGGTTGTCTGTGGTCATTTATCGAACTCTGACTGGTTGTATGTGGTCATTTATCGAACTCTGGCTGGTTGTTTGTGGTCATTTATCTAACTCTGGCTGGTTCTGTGTTGACATTTATCTAACTCTGGCTGGTTGTTAGTGGTCATTTGTCTAAATCTGGCTTGTTATTGGTGGTCATTTATCTAACTTCGGCCTGTTGTTTGTGGTCATTTATATAACTCTGGCTTGTTGTCTGTGGTCATTTATCTAGCTCTGGCTGGTTAATTGCGATCATTTATCTAACTGTGGCTTGTATTTTGTGGTCATTTATATAACTCTGGCTTTGTTGTTTGTGGTCATTTATCTAACTCTGGCTTTTTGTTTGTGGTCATTTATCTAAATATGGCTTGTTGTTTGTGGTCATTTATCTAACTCTGGCTTGTTGTTTGTAATCATTTTTCTAAGTCTGGCTGATTGTTTGTTGTCATTTATTTAAATCTGGCTGGTTGTTGGTGGTCATTTCTTTCACCTGCGCTATTTGTTTGTAAACAATTAACATATCCTTTGCCCTTAATGGCTTAACAAAACTACTCATCTCCGACACCTATTGTAAACAACCATTCTAGTATATTTCCTTTACTATTGTGTCACTATAAATTATGAACTTAGATGTCGCTACATATAAGAAACTTAATATACAACCAAATAGTGTAGACTTCAGATGCCACCAGATATCACAGACATCAGATACTACAAGATATCGCAAATTTTAGATACCATTATACATTGCATACTTCAGATAGCACCCGATACCACAGACGTCATTCACCACTCAATAATGGCAGGCTGATAAACCTCGTCCTTTGTCCAGTGGTTCGGACGTCAACACAATTACGCCCAGAGTCAAACAATGCCGACTCGGAGAAATCATAAACATCGCCTTATCAACAGAGGGCAACATTTTGACAGGTCCAAAGCAATTAACGACATACAAACAGTGACCCGAAATGGCGGGTATCCACGTACAAACTGTGACCCGTAATGGCGGGTATCCATGTCCAAACTGTGACCCTTAATGACGGGTATCCACGTCCAAACTGTGACCCGTAATGGCGGGTATCCCAGTCCCAACAATGACCCGTAATGGCAGGTAGCAAAACAACCAAATTGATTGATTTTTGTTTAGCTCCAAGTGGTCGACATTTTGTTATTGCTAGGACAAGCATGGGTAATACGTGTGTCTGCTCGGGTAATCAGTGTGTCTTTTCGGGTAATCAGTGTACCTGCTCGGGTAATCAGTGTACCTGCTCGGGTAATCAGTGTACCTGCTCGGGTAATCAGTGTACCGGCTCGCGTAATAAGTGTACCTGCTCGGGTAATCAGTGTACCTGCTCGCGTAATAAGTGTACCTGCTCGGGTAATCAGTGTACCGGCTCGCGTAATAAGTGTACCGGCTGGGGTAATCAGTGTGTCTTTTCGGGTAATCAGTGTACCTGCTCGGGTAATCAGTGTACCTGCTCGGGTAATCAGTGTACCTGCTCGGGTAATCAGTGTACCGGCTCGGGTAATCAGTGTACCGGCTCGGGTAATAAGTGTACCTGCTCGGGTAATCAGTGTGTCTGTTCGGGTAATCAGTGTACCTGCTCGGGTAATCAGTGTACCTGCTCGGGTAATCAGTGTACCTGCTCGCGTAATAAGTGTACCGGCTCGGGTAATCAGTGTACCTGCTCGGGTAATCAGTGTACCTGCTCGGGTAATCAGTGTATCTGTTCAGGTAATCAGTGCACCTGCTCGGGTAATATTTCGTAGCTATATTTTGCATACTAATCTTACCCATACAGTATTTGATTTGAGTTTTCCTTCTTTCCCCTTATTAGCTTCTACTCTTACACAATTTCAAATGTTTGTTGTATGACTTGAGGGAAGAAGATGTGGTTGGATCAACGTGGATTAAACCTTGTCTTGTTAGATTTCCACTACAAAATTGTTATTTCATAATTTCGATTGTTAAAGAAATGTGAATGATTCCATCGAATCTATTCTTACAAGGTTTTCCAACGTATGACGGAGATATCACTAGTCGATTATAACGTAGATATCACTAGTCGATTATAACGTAGATATCACTAGTNCCCCCCCCCCCCTGCCACAAATGCCAAGCTAATGACATCTCAAATAACAACCATACCCCCCAACAAGGGGACAACCTTACTCTTAGTCAACACTTAGTCACGCCGCCTTCCCCCCTCCCCCCCCCCACTCCCATCGATCCAACAACAGCATGCACACTAAATCCTAATTGCGAAAATAAAAGCACTCCCCGATTTCTGAATCAGTATCGATTGGTTCACGACACACCACCGACCCCGCCAACCGTATCCCATGTAAAGTGTTTTTAACACCCCAACACTGATATCCATCAATAAGCTTACCCCCCAACACCCCTCCTGACCCCCGCTCAGCATTGTATAGGATAACCAGCAAGGCGAACCAATCGCATGGAACTGATCAGGAAGGATCAAAGTCGTGATCGAACCGCCGATCGCTGATTAGTTATCGAACACGGGAAGAAAACCGTGAGCACATGCGTTGTGTCAGCCACTTGACAGCACCGACCCACGGTGGTCAGTTGTGTGAGCCACTTGACAGCACCGACCGACGGTGGTCAGTTGTGTGAGCCACTTGACAGCACCGACCAACTGTGGTCAGTTGTGTGAGCCACTTGACAGCACCGACCGACGGTGGTCAGTTGTGTGAGCCACTTGACAGCACCGACCCTCGGTGGTCATTTGTGTGAGCCAGTTGACAGCATCGACCCACGGTGGTTGTACCGGCTCGCGTAATAAGTGTACCGGCTGGGGTAATCAGTGTGTCTTTTCGGGTAATCAGTGTACCTGCTCGGGTAATCAGTGTACCTGCTCGGGTAATCAGTGTACCTGCTCGCGTAATAAGTGTACCGGCTCGGGTAATCAGTGTACCTGCTCGGGTAATCAGTGTACCTGCTCGGGTAATCAGTGTATCTGTTCAGGTAATCAGTGCACCTGCTCGGGTAATATTTCGTAGCTATATTTTGCATACTAATCTTACCCATACAGTATTTGATTTGAGTTTTCCTTCTTTCCCCTTATTAGCTTCTACTCTTACACAATTTCAAATGTTTGTTGTATGACTTGAGGGAAGAAGATGTGGTTGGATCAACGTGGATTAAACCTTGTCTTGTTAGATTTCCACTACAAAATTGTTATTTCATAATTTCGATTGTTAAAGAAATGTGAATGATTCCATCGAATCTATTCTTACAAGGTTTTCCAACGTATGACGGAGATATCACTAGTCGATTATAACGTAGATATCACTAGTCGATTATAACGTAGATATCACTAGTCGATTATAACGTAGATATCACTAGTCGATTATAACGTAGATATCACTAGTCGATTATAACGTAGATATCACTAGTCGATTATAACGTAGATATCACTAGTCGATTATAACGTAGATATCACTAGTCGATTATAACGCAGATATCACTAGTCGACTATAACGTAGATATCACTAGTCGATTATAACGTAGCTATCATGAATCTACAATCTCGATATCATATCGCATAGTTCATAAAACTTCAAACAAAATCAAACATTAATCAAAAATGCCAAATGTACGGAATTGCGATTATAATTTTTATTCTAATTTTATATGACATTAACTAAAAAGAAACTGCAATCAATAAAAAAAAATAATTAATATATTCAGGGAATATCGAACGTAATAGCGTCAAGTCTCATACGCAAGGAGTTGGTCTTGTAACACAATCTGTAACACGTTCTTGTAACACAATTTGTAAACACAATCTTGTCACACAATGCCATCTAACATCCACGTATTAGGTTTCATATTAGTGCGCATCTCTAAAGATTTGCTCAAGTAACTTTTGCCTTTAAACTACAACCCACCACAACAAAAAAAAAAAGAATAAATAATAATCCCCGCAGCTTGACATGAAACCAAACCGGCTTGTAACCCCCCCCCCCTGCCACAAATGCCAAGCTAATGACATCTCAAATAACAACCATACCCCCAAACAAGGGGACAACCTTACTCTTAGTCAACACTTAGTCACGCCGCCTTCCCCCCTCCCCCCCCCCACTCCCATCGATCCAACAACAGCATGCACACTAAATCCTAATTGCGAAAATAAAAGCACTCCCCGATTTCTGAATCAGTATCGATTGGTTCACGACACACCACCGACCCCGCCAACCGTATCCCATGTAAAGTGTTTTTAACACCCCAACACTGATATCCATCAATAAGCTTACCCCCCAACACCCCTCCTGACCCCCGCTCAGCATTGTATAGGATAACCAGCAAGGCGAACCAATCGCATGGAACTGATCAGGAAGGATCAAAGTCGTGATCGAACCGCCGATCGCTGATTAGTTATCGAACACGGGAAGAAAACCGTGAGCACATGCGTTGTGTCAGCCACTTGACAGCACCGACCCACGGTGGTCAGTTGTGTGAGCCACTTGACAGCACCGACCGACGGTGGTCAGTTGTGTGAGCCACTTGACAGCACCGACCAACTGTGGTCAGTTGTGTGAGCCACTTGACAGCACCGACCGACGGTGGTCAGTTGTGTGAGCCACTTGACAGCACCGACCCTCGGTGGTCAGTTGTGTGAGCCACTTGACAGCATCGACCCACGGTGGTCAGTTGTGTGAGCCACTTGACAGCACCGACCAAGGGTGGTCAGTTGTGTGAGCTACTTGACAGCACCGACCGACGGTGGTCAGTTGTGTGAGCCACTTGACAGCACCGACCCTCGGTGGTCAGTTGTGTGAGCCACTTGACAGCATCGACCCACGGTGGTCAGTTGTGTGAGCCACTTGACAGCACCGACCAACGGTGGTCAGTTGTGTGAGCCACTTGCCAGCACCGACAAATGGTGGTCATTTGTATGAGCTAAGATTAGCCGACTGACGCTGAATTAAGTACTGAACACACGGGGTGAAGGGGGGTGGGGAGGGTCGAGCTCTGATTTAAAAGGGGTTCGGGGTCGATTCGTTTCAGTGTTTTAGAACCCTTGCTAATGTCGTTTTATTGTAAATCGTTGGCCGTCAGTGATGACTTCCAGCTCAGTAACATGGTGGTCTTTGCTGAGAGCATTACAGATCTGGTGTGCAATGTCTCATAATCAAGAGTACTATTGATCTTGTGCACAATGCCTCATAGTCAGAGTATTACAGATCTGGTGTGCAATGCCTCAGATAATTACATATTTGGGGGCAATGCCCCAGAGTATTACAGATCTGGTGTGCAATTCCTCAGAGTATTACAGATCTGGTGTGCAATTTCTCATAGTAATAGTATTACCAATGTGGTGTGCAGTGCCTCGTAGTGAGATCATTTCAGATCGGGTAAAGAGTACCAAAAAGCTAGCTCTTTCGTGCTGTAGATGAAGACTGAAATACTTAAGTGGCACAAACGAAACATGAAAACAAATAGAAAGGAGCTTTAACAATTAAGGCACTAGAAATGGATGGAAATATTTAAGTATTATATAGTAGCACTGGAAAAAAAAAATAATTGCTAATAATACAAATCTTAATGTCCAGGATAAGACAACTGACTTTAAGTAAGGTGGCTAGCTCGCTCTTGGTGTCATCATAAGAGCAATGGTTAACTGGAAACAAAGAAATGTCTTTCTCCGCTTTCAAAAAGAAGTTAATGCTATCACACTGTCTTGTTTTCTATTTCAGTTTGATTTTTCTAAATTTTCAATGTGGAACTAACATGAACATCCAATACGAACCGAACCCTTCTTTACTAAATGTGCCTAAACTATACCACACCGTTTCTGTCTCCTGAAATCAACCATGAGCTCTGTTCCTAGCAGTCCTCTTCAAACATACTCTCTCGAACACCAGCTCTGGTCTTTGCAGTCCTCTTCAAACATACTCTCTCGAACATCAGGTCTGGTCCTAGCAGTCCTCTTCAAACATACTCTCTCGAACATCAGGTCTGGTCCTAGCAGTCCTCTTCAAACATACTCTCTCGAACATCAGGTCTGGTCCTAGCAGTCCTCTTCAAACATACTCTCTCGAACATCAGGTCTGGTCCTAGCAGTCCTCTTCAAACATACTCTCTCGAACAAGTCCAGACCAGGATCGTCAGGAGAAGTTTGTATGAGAGAGCTTGTACAGGTCTGGTCCTAGCAGTCCTCTTCGAACATACTCTCTCGAACATCAGGTCTGGTCCTAGCAGTCCTCTTCAAACATACTCTCTCGAACACCAGGTCTGGTCCTAGCAGTCCTCTTCAATCATACTCTCTCGAACATCAGGTCTGGTCCTAGCAGTCCTCTTCAAACATACTCTCTCGAACATCAGGTCTGGTCCTAGCAGTCCTCTTCAAACATACTCTCTCAAACATCCGCTTCTTTCTTAAAAGTCCTCTTCAAACATGCACTATCCAAAATTATCATCTCTTTTCATAGTCTTCTTTAACACACACTCTCTAACATCAGCTTCTCTTTCCACAGTCCTCTTCAAACATACTTTCTCCAAAATCAGCCTCTCTCTTCAATGTCCTCTTCAAACACACTCTCTCCAACATCAGCTTCTCACATGACAGTCCTCTTCTAACAGTCTTTCAGAGAATTTCCCCAGTTATACTCCACTTTTACATCCGTCTCTCAACTCTCACTCTATTATCCTGCATTTTTTCGATTACTTTCTCTTCTCTTCCTGCCTCTAACATTCTTTCTCTTACCACATCATGCCTCCCCCATCATATCATGTCTACCCACCCACCCCCCCCCCCCCCCCCCCCCCCCCCCCCCCCCCCCTCAGTTCACATGCTTTCTTCATTGAGCGGTGCATGTTTCTGACACGTCAGCATAAACTTCTCCGCCATGTTTCTGAGCCTTCTTTTAATTCCCCCATGATATTGAATTTGTTCCGGAACAAACTGGTTTCAATCGTTATTTGTAAATGTTGTTTATAACAAATGAGCAATGCCGACAACAACTCCTAACACGCACACGCACAGACACACACACACACAAGAGCAAGCTAAACGATAAACGTCAACTAAGCAACGTTCTGTTCTTTGTTGTAAACGTACACACGCCCAACTACAACAATTAGAACAGATGGTGTCTATTTTATAGTGTCATACGTTTTTGCTGACTGCCTGGTCATTCTAGACAACGACCGTTGCAGACTGCCTGTCATTCTAGACAACGACCGTTGCAGACTGCCTGTCATTCTAGACAACGACCGTTGCAGACTGCCTGTCATTCTAGACAACGACCGGTGTCAACGAGTTACGATAGAAATCAGAAAATATGACATTAGCCTGAATCTTTAAAATTGTGTTGTTGGTGAGAATATATTATATTTAAATCTAAAGTTCCAAAAGTAAATGCTTCGCTGATTAATATATTATGTAAACACACATACATACATAATAAAAATCTGCAAACGTAATCGAAATACAACTTGAATGACATCTCAAGCTTGCCATATATATATATATATATATATATATATATATATATATATATATATATATATATATATATATATATATATATATATATATTTAAAATATATAAAAAATATATTATATTTATAAAAAAATATATAAATATATATATATATATATATATATATATAAATATGTTCCAGAAATTCAACTGATATTGTATTGCCATAAGAACAAAGTCAAAGAATAAACCTTTTGATGCAACATGTAAAGAAATGGTGGGGGAAAAAGATGAAATGTAAAGAAAGAATATGACATATAAAATACAAAGTTGAAGTATGTAAATAAAGTAAAAATATTTTTTTTAAAAACGTATAAAAAGATGATAATGACGTGTACAATTATAATCATAGTTAAATCATCTTTTTTTTTCAAATTAACACGGCATGTGATGTTTTAAAAGAGATGGATACCAAAAAAAAAATTTAAAAAAATCAAATAAATAATAAATTCTACCATAGATAAATTAAGAAAATAGAAATGAAGAATTTAAAAAAGGGGTAAAATGCAAGATGAAAAGAAATGTTAAAATAAAGAGAACAAAGAAGACGGCAAACATTATGCGTATCATCGACGTGTCAAATAGTGATGCATAATCGATGGGAGGCGATTTATCGATTGTTCTCCTCCCAATCAATTAAATGGTGTTGTTCCAGGGGATTGTCCTTCATATGTATGTTGATATGACCTTTTCGTCTGCGTTTCCCAAACTATACATATATCAAATATGTCGGGTAGCATGCTATGGGGGCTGAACTGACGTAGACTGACCAAGTGGTGTACAGTATTGTCCACTATAACAACCAACTTGGTACTCTAAGTTAAATAGTTTTATTACACATAATCACAGACTTGTATCACTGAATTTATTTCTATGAAGCTTGAAGTATTCTTGTGTTTAGGCAGTTTGTCATATGTATGTATAGTGTTTTTTTTTTGGTGGTTTTTTGTTAAATGGGTGTTAAAATTCAGCTGACAATCTTTATCACGTAATTTTCTCGTGTGGAAGCTACATAATTCAAATCATTTTTTCCCCCCCTAATAATCGTGTCATGTCTGGGTGTGCGCATGTCTCTTTGTTTGGACAGGAAACCGGATGTAGTTCAACCTCCTACCGGAAGTCGTTGCGCTTCATGGCTATGATTTCCGACTGCGCACGAGAATGAACAGCCCCCCCCCCCCCCCTTTTCCACACACAAACACACAAGTTTAAAGAAAAAATATATTTATGTTCCAACTTGGTTAGTTTTTCATTAAATTGCTCATGATTATATTGGAAAAGTGTACGCATTCAACGATAAAGCATCATTTCAACACAAAAATAGTTGTCAACATATGCATAATAATAGCTATATTTGATTAGTTTTTGTACCATGTACTTGTTTTTTGTACCAGGTACTAGGTATGTACACTTTGTTTAACCAAAATAGTTTTTATTTTCCTTTTGATTAGACAAATTCAACATAGGCTAGTTAGGCATTCTAACGGCTGGTGTTCAGATAATAGGTAAGTTAACATAGGCTAGTTAGGCATTCTAACGGCTTGGGTTCAGACAATAGTTAGGTCAAGATAGGCTAGTTAGGCATTCTAACGGCTTGGGTTCAGATAATAGTTAGGTCAAGATATGCTAGTTAGGCATTCTAACGGCTTGGGTTCAGATAATAGTTAGGTCAAGATAGGCTAGTTAGGCATTCTAACGGCTTGGGTTCAGATAATAGTTAGGTCAAGATAGGCTAGTTAGGCATTCTAACGGCTTATTTTCAGGTAATAGTTAAGTCTAGAAAGGCTAGTTAGGCATTCTAACGGCTTGGGTTCAGATAATAGTTAAGTCATGATAGGCTACTTAGGCATTCTAACGGACGGCTGGTGTTCAGATAATAGGTAAGAACATAAAACAGGAAAGATTGTACACAAAAGTATTATCAATATGACAATTTTAACTTTCTTTAAAGTTGACCCTTATCCACTCCACCACCCCCCCCCCCCAATTTATTTTTTCCTTTTTTTTTCAACACCGTTTTCAAGCTATACGTTGTAACTTTCTTAACCCACTGTCTAGTATGCTTTACAACAGAGACACGTTGTAACTTTCTTAACCCACTGTCTTGTATGCTTTACAACAGAGACACGTTGTAACTTTCTTAACTCACTGTCTTGTATGCTTTACAACAGAGACACGTTGTGACTTTTTTAACCCACTGTCTTGTATGTTTTACAACAGAGACACGTTGTAACTTTCTTAACCCACTGTCTTGTATGCTTTACAACAGAGACACGTTGTAACTTTCTTAACCCACTGTCTTGTATGCTTTACAACAGAGACACGTTGTAACTTTCTTAACTCACTGTCTTGTATGCTTTACAACAGAGACACGTTGTGACTTTTTTAACCCACTGTCTTGTATGCTTTACAACAGAGACACATTGTAACTTTCTTAACTCACTGTCTTGTATGCTTTACAACAGAGACACGTTGTGACTTTTTTAACCCACTGTCTTGTATGATTTACAACAGAGACACGTTGTGACTTTTTTTAACCCACTGTCTTGTATGCTTTACAACAGAGACACGTTATAACTTTCTTAACCCACTGTCTTGTAATCTTTTACAACAGAGTACCTACCCGTCTGGAGACCCGGGGAACATGGTAGTCCAGATGTCGACATTACGTCACAGGAACAAATGCGGGTGGGGTGATCTGCCCTTGATCTTTCTCAAACGCGGAGTTACTCCCTTACATTTCCTCACGTGTCAGCTATTCGTGGAAGCCATGACAGCTATACTCATGTGTCAGCGATTTGAGGAACTTATTACAGCTATAAACATGTCTCTTTACACAAACTAATCTTTAACTAATGGAAGTTCATAACGGTTACACACAAAAATATGTTTACCATTCCATGAATAAAAGTAAGATTGCAATCCAAATGAAATAATTTCTTCACCGTCTTCTCTCAGTCGGCTAATTTCGGAAGTGGCACTTTCATACAATTTTGTATAGGAGTTTCTTGATGAACATTGGTTCCACTTGTACTGCTAATTTTAACATTTCCGAAACGCAACGCTAGGCAATGTTAACAAATGTAATTTCTCGGTGTGTTACATAACAGGCTGCACAGAAATGACAGGGTAATTACCGTGGAGATTAACTTTACTGGTTTTACATTATGATTTCAACGGGATTTTAAAAAAAAAAATAGAACAACAGATGTAGGCCATTCAAATAATAAATAAATAAGCTAGAAATGTTATTAAATGTCACACGGTAAATAGCGATGGGAGTTTTTAAGAATATATTGCAGTTGGTGTTCAGATCACTGTTCCAATGATGGTCTGCGGGCTAAGAAAGGCTACTAGGATGTACATTGGTATAAAAATAAGCTAAAGAGACTATGCATACGCTGGATTCTTAAAACAAAACATTAACAACACAATAATAATGATTTTTTTTGAGTATTTCAAGGAAATCGAATATAATGAATCTGATAAAATATATATGCTTTTATTTAATGATAGGATTAAGCATTTCCTAAATATACATTTCAGTGGCATTTTAGAGGACGATGCAAATCATCAAAAATCTATTCAGTTACATGCGTAAAAATGTACTGTTATATGTTGAGACTTCGCAATAGCAGGTAGAAATTATCGCAAATGCATTACACTATTATCCTGGTATTACCGGGTCAAATAATCTAGTATTTATATACGTAAACATGCCATTACACATACCGTAGTTTATCTTTCAATATAATATCTAAGTATAGATTCGTATGTGTGTTTATTTGATTGGGCTACATTTTTTTGTAATACAATTCAAAATAATCACATACTATTTTCTGTTATTATTAATGATATAAAGGTAATACTTTTCACAAAATAGGAGCTTTATTTTAAAAAAATAAATATGAAGTGAGGATCGATATTAAATGTTAATAAAAATAAACAGCAGGTATTAAAACTAAATCTATGCACCTTGAACAAAATATTTATATGATATTTATTAGAGACTTATTTCGAACATACAATCACACAAAAATCCAGATTTTGAAACTAGCGAGTTGACCAATAAGGTCCCAACTGCTACCGAGCATCGAGTGGTCAGAGGTTAGTTGGCGCAGTCGAGTATGTTTGAATGGGAATAGCTACACATTGATGAGTCCGGTGCCTAATCCACTGACTTTGGCAACTAAATTGTATGCATTGGTCTGCCCTGGGCGAGATCAATCCCAAGAGTCATGGCATGCAAACTTCGCCCTGTTCCAGTGGAAGACAACATAAATACCCTATAAGAATCGGGTCTTGTCAGAATGGGTCCTGTCGGAATGGGTCCTGCCCAAATGGGTCTTTTTTCAAATGGGTCTTGTGCGAACGGGGGTTCGCTTTTGAAATGTGGATCTAAGGAATTGGACGTTTTGAATTAATAGTCTAAACAGGGGCATTCTTTTACAGTGCACTTTGGACTAAGCTCTTAATTAATTACAAGTTTTGACTGGGAAATTTGAATAGACACATTTTTGACTGATCATCTCTACTTAGATATGCTTCATGTTTGGGCAGTTTAAATCGAACTATTTTTCATGCGGTAATTTGAAACATATACGTTTTGAAGGTGACAGATGAGAAACGTGACTATGGTCGCTTTAAGTGAGACATTTGATTGCATACAAGAAGACAAACTGCGCTTTGTTACAGAGTTACTTTGCTACTAATACTGAAATGAGCTCTAATTTAATCGTACTTGATGATAAACTTATCGTCATGTAGTTAGGCTTCATTTGTAGGCTTAACAAGAGCGGAACGATTGCATGAAATAAGTTACCTTAATGAGATATGAGACTTTAAAACTACAGGTAGGCATAACATAATGGGTATATAGCTTAATAATATGTGCATTTATTAGTGCATCAAAAAGATTGATGAATAGTTTTACTATGATATATGTCAGAAATATAAACACATATGTATATCGAAACGAGTAATTGCATGATTTTTAAAATAAATTCACATTGATCAAATGCTTACACCGAGCCCCCCCCCCCCCAAAAAAAAAAAAAAAAAAAAAAAAAAAAAAAAAAAAAACCACCACTACACAGATCGGTTATCGTGTACCCTTTCTTACTAGCATGACAACGCAGATGGTTTACTATCATTAACTCCATTTATTTAAGTATTGTATCAGTTGACACCACGACATCAAGGAATAAGCCACATCACAATGATCAATAGAGTTGACATTATCATTAAGGATAATGCATACATTACCACACAAATGTCTTTATATATATAAAAAACAACAAAAAAAAACAAAACAACAACTACACAGCACTGAGGAAATGTCCCCTGACCGAGTTCTGAAATGTGAACGTGTTATTTAATTGACAACACCATAGGATTGTGTGACCTAACTAGAGCGCCTATGACGTGCCCATAAACAAACCATATAATAATAAACACAAATAAAATATCGTATCTATCTTTTACACAGACCCCTCCCTCAATTCCTCTGAATCATCTTCTCAACATCGTGTTCAAATAAGACTCGCCGTAGCGCGCTTCGGTGCAAATACCGGGAATTCCCACAAGGACCGCCTCACGAGTAGTAAGGAATAAGCTAACAGGGTGCGTGTAGGAGTCCCAAAGCGAGTCTTATTAAGCTCTCGTCGGTTGTGTTATGTGTCGCTATATTTATTGAACACCCCCGCCCCCCATTTCGACGCCAGTATTTTAGACCTGGAGGGGATTAATGGGATGATACACATCTGAAGTTATCATTAGTCATCCCCAATTATTGCTTTCTACACAGCAGGTGTCAGGACGAAGCTGATTTGTGTCCACTGAAAGTCCGTTCTCAGCAATTCACACACTATTTAAACGTTTATTGGTCTTGACACATGACGATTGTTAGTCACCGTTTAATGTGTCCACAAAGTGGCAATAATAGCACACTTTGAGCCTAGCTTAGAATGTTGAAATGAAAACAACAATAGATGTGGGTATATTTTTTTTAGGAAAAGATCAAATGAAATTCCCGATAACTGCACTACATAAGGTTCTTTAAAAGTGCGTTTGGTGCGGTTTTGAGTCTTGAGTGGAAAAAGGGAGGGGGGGGGGGACGGGGGACACTAATTGAGATTCTTTCTTATAAGTTGCGTTACTGGATGCATGTTTTGTCAAATTTTCAGCCACATTTCTCCATTGGACGATCTTACATTTTATAAAGGATTTCAACCACAAACTTTGTTTTGTAATAGTCAGGTGCTATATTTAAATACATAATTAGGCTTTTTTTACCCCTGGATTTCGAGTCCAAGTACAGTTATAGCTGTCTCATTGTTTTTGTCAGACTAATATATATATACTATATATATATATATATATATATTATATATACACGTCCTAATGAATTCATTGAGGTTGTAAAGTTGTATATACAGGTATTTCATGTTGCAACATATCCTAGTGCAACTTTCGCACCTTTATGTTTTCTTCTTTTTCTTCTTTTTTTTTTATCCGGACACTGTGATTTAAAAGAAAGAAATATGTGAGGGAGTGTGCTTTTCAACTTTCTACAATGGCCATTTTCCATTTTTGAGAAATCATAACTTTGATAGCCGTTAGTTGTGTAAAGTTTTAAGTTATTTTCGTAAAGATATACGTTAGTTTTGTAAAGGTATAAGATAGTTTTGTAAAGATATAAGTTCATTTTGATAATATATAAGTTAGTTTTGCAAAGATATAAGGTGATGTTGTCTACCGCCTTTTCCAGTTAGCTATTATCTCCCAGATGTATAATGGCATGTGTTTTTCATGGTTGCAAGGGATGAAAGACCTTGAATGGGCTTGGCTCGTATGTAGTTTTTGTAGTGTAACGTTTTGTGTTTCAATGTGGTAAAATGTAGATTGTTTCACTTCTCTTTTAATATGGTTGACTTTGTGCCGCGCTTCGAGCCTTATGGGGTGAAGCATGATGTTTGCAAATAAACTTTACTGTTGTTATTATTGTTATTTCTGAATCTGCTTTCTGAACGCCGTCCGCCCCTGCGACCTTTCCCAAGAATAAACTTCACTACCTGGATCAAATTCTCATTGTGTACCTCATTTCATATCCCCAATTCTTACAATTGTATGTGTGTGCCCCCACTTGCGACAGTCATGCCTGACCACACCATCAACAGGAGCCGTTTGTGGCCTAGCCTACTATCATACATACACGTACGACTCCACTGACCAGTGGTGATCAGCATGGAGGCTCCGCTCCTAGTCCCCGCTAAATACATTAAAGCTGGCAGCAGCAATGATTGGTGCACTACTCATCGATGGTGATTGGTGTACTCATGGATGGGCTGTAAAAATTGACCTACAAATTAAGTCTCTTTACCAGATTCTGATGTTTTTAAAAATGTTTTATTTTCTGAAAAAGTTCGAACTTATTGGTGAGAGCAGAACGTCTCAAACTAAGTTCTTAAGCACCGGCTTTTTGTGGAAAGATGGGGCTCCCTCGGTGCACTGCTTGGCCCATAAAAATGCACATCAAATAAACGTGTCAAGATGTAGAAAAAAAAATGCCAATGAAAGACGTTGAATGTCAGCACAGACACATACTTTTTCCCGTTTCCCTTATTTAAACACACGAATTTGTTTGGGTCCCATCAAGAAATGCTCTCTATCTTTACAACGCCGTCTATTGTCAATGGCTGCTCTGCCGGCTCCCATAATTCTGAGCAAACCAAGCCGGCAAACACGGAAAAAAGGAAACTCATTTTCTAATCATATGCGTCCATACGGCAAATGACATTGAACGGGGCCCCGGATGAGGCTGGCCCCTTAACGTCTCTCGGGAGATACCCTGGTGGCTCGGCGTCCTTCCTGCGGTTGGTGAGGCACGGTTGGTGAGGCACGGCCAAGGCTGTTTGAACTACGGCAGATAATGATGGAAGGGCTTCGGCGGGAAAATTCTATGTATGTAGGAGAAGAGGGTTCCAGATAGAAGCGGAATTAATGCATTGGGAGACTGGAAAAAGTCTATGTATGTAGGAGAAGAGGGCTCCAGATAGAAGCGGAATTAATGCATTGGAAGACTGGAAAAAGTCTATGTATGTAGGAGAAGAGGGCTCCAGATAGAAGCGGAATTAATGCATTTGGAGACTGGAAAAGTCTATGTATGTAGGAGAAGAGGGTTCTAGATAGAGGTGGAATTAATGCATTGGGAGACTGGAAAAGTCTATGTATGTAGCAGAAGAGGGTTCCAGATAGAAGCGGAATTAATGCATTGTGAGACTGGAAAAGTCTATGTATGTAGGAGAAGAGGGCTCCTGATAGAAGCGGAATTAATGCATTGGGGGACTGGAAAAGTCTATGTATGTAGGAGAAGAGGGTTCTAGACAGAAGCTGAATTAGCGCAGAATTGGGGGACTGGTGAAGAGTATATTATGTAGGAGATGTAGGAGAAGATGGCTCTAGATAGAAGCTAAATTAAAGCAGCATCGGGGAACTTGGGAAGAGTCTATGCATGTAGGAAAAAAGAATTCTAGATAGAAGCTGAATTAATGTTGCATAGGCGAACATTATTCTAAATTGAACAAATTGCTTTTTTTTTGTTGTAAATATGAACAAAAATTCTTTAGAATAATCGATTACTGTTTACTTTGGGGAATTTAAATGACATAAACAATTTATTATTATAAATAAAACTATTTATGAACGACAACAACACTGTTAACGTAAACAAAAACGTTGAAGGAAAAACCCAAACAACTGTTAGTCCATTTTCCCAAAGTCTTATATGAAATATATCGGTGCATAGCCGAGTGGCGAACAACTCCTATCCCACTCTTATGATTATAATCGATACAACTTTACATTTTATGCTAACGTGAACTGTTAATGCCACAGAACATGCCCCACTCACCCCCCTCCCCTTTTTTTTCCCCCGAGAATCGTGGTCAGTGTCAAGGTAAGGATGGTCCGAAGGGGATTCATGACAGATGAATGGACAAAAACTCAATGAATTAATTTAAAAAACTGATCTCTGGGGTAACAAAAAAAAAATAGAGGAGTTTAAAAAAAAAAGAGTAATTAAATACATGAAATAATGCCGAACGCAATGGGTTGGTTCCTGCTTGTTGCTTGATGCATGCTGCTCAAATTGACATTGGCTTTAGCGTGTTTCTTGAGCATATTAGGAAAATGATGGCATGTACCATTAAAAAGAAGCTATTGCCACCACTTAACTTAACCGGCGTGAATGTGTTAAAATCGCATTAAAAAATCAAACTCTTCAGATAGCACGGAACGGTGATTTATCGATTTATGATAACTGGACGCGGGGAACAAGATAAGTGGTCCAAAAAGATGTTTCAAGAAAGAATAAAAAAATTAACGAACGATATTTGAAATGAAGAAGAGATTTCGGGTGTTAAAAAAAACCCCACCAAAAAATCCAGCTTCAACTGAAAGTAGAGATTTAAGACGTTAAAAGAAAGAGCACAATGGATCTAAAGATGGGGTGTTTGGTGAAGAAAAGATGGACCGTCCTTTGTTTTGTCAGATAGTCGAGTCATTGAGTCGTTTAAGGATTTATTTAACACACTTTTGAAACAGAATATGAAGAACATAAGGCCGTAATACGATGGGAACGATTGTGTCCATTGATTCCCAGATCTTTATGCATACCATCCCACCTTACACCGCTGGTACAACTTTCGGTTGGCACAACCATACGGCTGCCACAACCTTCGGCTTGCACTATTTGCGTCGGATTCTTTTACAGGGCAACTGCACACATTAATACGCGAATAAACCTTAGTCTTCCCCACACAAAAAATATGTTTTCATTTGTAGAGACGTAAGGTATATAGGCTGTCCGTGGAAAACCTCTTGAGAACCTTTGAATCGGATTGATCTTGCAACGGTAAAAGACCGAGTGCCATGGCTTGTTGCTATAGGACACAGATGTTTTCAATGCACTTGGTAGCAGGTGTATAAATGGGACACCTGCAACTTGATTTAACACGTTATCCACAACACATCGAGGGCGTGCACCGTTTTTTTCTTTCACTCCATGGAGAGCAGGCTGCTACACAGGCTGTACTGGACAGCATACTTAAAATGACATCTTCCTGTTTGGTTGGCATATTGTACTTTCACGAAACCTTTTTTCCCGATCCTTTAATGTTTTCTGTCGTTAGTGACCTGTGACCATTCTTACTCTTCTCTTTCAGTTTTAGACATGGCTAGGATATAAATATATTTTGTTTATTTCATTCATCATTTTATTACATTTTGTTTGTTGTACTAATGAATGCATTTGCCGGATCAATTGAAGGTTGATATTGTGTAATCATACATGATAATACAGCTCAACGACTACTGTTTTGTTGACGGTTGATGTGGTGTGTGTGTGTGTCATAAGTCTACCTGAAACCCTCTCGCAGGCCTCGGTGCAGATTTTTAGTTACTTTCCGGTTGGTATTGAAATGCAGAATGAACTCAAATATTTAGCGCTTATTTCCTGACGAGTCCCTGGTCACATTCTTCGCCATCTCCCAAGCCCATTATTAGTCCACGCAGTGGCGTAGCTAAGGTTTGGTGCCGCCCGAGATTTATGCCACCCCCATCCAAGAAAAAAACCAAACATTGCAGTTGGTTGAAAATGATGAAAGAAAAAACTAGTGGCGCGCCCATGGTGGACAGCCCGCCCACCTCCTCTCCGTCTATACGCCTATGCAGCCCACCTGGTAGATCAATACATGGTTGATTAAGATGAATGTCTTGTGTGAGCATGTCACCATGTCCTGGATCATGATATATTGACATTAAAGAGTGGGAGAGTGGGAGCGGGGCTGAGGGTGGTGGGGTGGAGGTAGTTAATGAGTATCGATACTAAACCAATTGTATCCGTTGATATGGTTATTTTCTTAAGTTTTAAAATACTTTCCAGCGCCCCACCCCCCTAATAAAATAATCCCCGCATTTGTTTGGCCCCCAAGACCATACCTGGATTATTGATTAACAGGTATTGCTAAATATACACCTGTGCAACAATCGTAGAAAGCGCCTGAGATCTGTGTTGTATACTGATTGTGTGCGCCTGCCGTCGCTTCAGGCATGTATTACAGGTGGAGAGGCACTTAGCGTTGTTAAGTTATTAGGAGTGAAGCAATGCAGACAATTACAATGTCGGATATAAAGCCGTAAGGCACCCCGGGGGAGGGGGGTGGGGGGGTCGTGGCCAAGGGTGGAGCCTATGTCGATTTTATTGTCATAACACAAATCTTTTAATATGCACCAGGATAGTGACAAACGAGTAGGAGTCTAGCGGTCCCACCTTAGAACCGACCCTGCGTATCTACTTTACATGGCCCCCGCCTTTGGGATGAAGAGCAACGCCCTGGCAGTATCGACTGTGCCTTAGAGGGGGTCATGACCTTTCAGTGTATACTCAATGTTGCCGTAGTTTTATGACATCGACTCACAGCGGTGGGCTTAAAGGGCTAAATATAACCCTTGTTTAATAGCACTGGATTGCGAAATGTTGAGGAGATTTATACTGTGTGCAGCAATCCTGTCATTTCTTACGTCAAAATTTGAGAAGCCGTGTTAGAGAGTATTAGCTATATCCTAGACAAAAAAAGACAAAAGATTACTTTTGTAATAATAGCTTTCAAGTAAACTCATCAAATTAATTCTATGTTTGTGTTTGCAGTTCAATGTAAAAAAATCAACAACACAAAAAAAAAAAAATATATAATAAAACCAACAACAAAAAGATGTTTCTATTTTAAGCCTCACTCCAAAGCAAAGTCCATGGTGGAACAAAAAAAATGTTATCAAGCTTAAACAATATCAGGTCATCTTTTTTTAGAAATGAAAAGAGCGATTCAGAAAGATTCCGTTAGTTACTTTAGCGGAATTATAATGTGTTTTGTATACAGGAAACGATCGTTAGATCATACGGTTGAATGCGCTTACATTTGTTAAACTATTTACTTTCTCCAATATTTTTTATTCCAAAATTTGAGTACATCAGCAACAGCTTCAAATGAGTTAACATATTTCAAGTGTATTTGTTTTTGTTTTTTGTTTACATTTGTATTTGCTTCTTATATTTCTGCATCTATGGAAGCAATATTCTGTTTGATCACCACATTCCATAGATAAAAGTCCATGTACTTAGGACAAAAAATAGTGAAACAACTAAAATGTTGTAAAACCTATATTAAAAAAGAAAAAAGAAAAGACTTCGGTGTGTGTGTTCAAAAGAAAAAAAAATTAAATTAATATAAACAACCCTTAAAAATAGTGTTTTTTTCTCGTGTAAATCCTCTATATTTATGTGTTCGCATTGATGTAAATTGATGTGATTTATCATGTATGTGATTGTAGCAACTGATTTCTGGAATGGGAAGGTTGATGTAAATTGATGTGATTTATCATGTATGTGATTGTAGCAACTGATTTCTGGAATGGGAAGGTTGATGTAAATTGATGTGATTTATCATGTATGTGATTGTAGCAACTGATTTCTGGAATGGGAAGGTTGATGTAAATTGATGTGATTTATCATGTATGTGATTGTAGCAACTGATTTCTGGAATGGGAATGGTGTTTAGTTAAACGGAGTGCATTTAAAACCCAAAAGACTAAATACATGTCTAAACCTAAGTAGGTCACAAATACAGAGCACGTAGCAGCAGCTGCACAATTAGTCTCCACGCCGAAACAAGCACCCATTGAATACATCCTTTTTAATTCATCTTACCCTTGAAAAAACAGGAAAAGGTATTTTGGGGGTTGGGGTTGGTCTGTGTTGTCATCGCAAACGAGAGGATGGCGGGAAGTGGGTCTATGATTCTTACAAAGATTTTTGTCAGAGGCGCTCGAACAATAGCAAAGTTCATATAAATGACTTTTAAAAGTAGGTCATTTAATGAAACAATAAATTCTATTAAAAAATTGTACATTTAAAAAAAATGGTGAAATAGTTGTGGTTTTGTTTCGTTTAAAATAGCGCCGCTCATCTTTTGTAAAAAAAAGCACTTTATACGACCAAAAAGAAGCACCATTTAAACAAATATAATAATTGCCCATCGCTATCATCATTCTCGGAAAGTAAATATTCGTGCAACAAAAATGGTTGGTGTCATTTGGCAACCATTCACCGCTGATCTCCTATTAACAATGTTGACATTTTCAACGACGAACAAACAAAACAAGCAAACAACATGAAATTATTCTCAAAATATGTTAAATAAACTCGTTAAATAACCCGACTAATCCGATTTAATCCTAGTTGATGACGTCATTCATTGAGCACAAAGAAGATCGTCGGTTCTGGAGTACTCTCCACGCCCAGTCACGCCAATTGTCTTAGCAGCAACACACAACTACCCGGTCTCTCAGGGGCACTTCAGGGAGTATATCATTATGGCGGCTGATTCGGGGGCTAAAAATAGAACCTGAAGCCTTTAATTGTTTAAGAGCAGTGGATGTTGACGGGCCTCGCGTCTACGGCACGCAACATCTCGAGCGAGAAATCCCGTGGCGAGATTTGAAAACTACATCGTGAAGTTTGAATAATTCATCAGATTACCTGGCCAACCGGAAAGGGAAGGAAAACGTCGCAGGTCGTTGATCATTTGACATGTAACTAGGTCAAAGGGAGTATACCAACAACACCCTGTTATTTAAATACAAAACATAAGTGAAAACACCGTTCATAATTTGCTGATTTGAGAATCATGAGATTTCAATATGGACAAAGCGCAGCGGGTATATTCTTCAAAGCCTCACCCTTCTAGACACTTTGTTTTGAGGACTCAATATTTTTAAAGTTATCCTATCCCTCAAACATTTAAAAGAGCTCAACAAAACTAAGTTCTGCATTTTCAGCTCCTTTCGCATCCCGAGTTGGCAGTCCCCATACCTTGGCATTCTGTGACCTTCTCTCGCTCTAAGCTCTAAACACTGTCTTTTCATTACCCTCACCATACGAGGCATCTACCACCCACCCCCCCCCCCCCCCCCCCCCCCCCCCCCCCCCTTTTCATCACCCTCCCCACACGGGGCATCCACCCCCCCCCCCCCCCCCCCGCCAGAGCCTTCTATCGACTTGTCCTCTACGTAGAGCGTGTGACATGTAGGCGTAGGAATATAAGGAATTATTTCTAAAACTGTGGGCAATTCCTGCAAATGAAAGCTGCGCCTTAGAGATTTATTTCATTAACGTTTTATACGATTACAGCAGGCCATTCTTGATAGAAGAACGCGGTAGAATAACAAAGAGCCCTAAAGTATAATATAAATTTCATAAAATATATAAAGCATACTTTCAACTCAAGCAAGTTGTAATTAAAATATTTCAGAATCAACGGTGAAAGTGAGATATTATGCATTGGTAAGTCCATTAAAGTAACATTTCAGAAAGGAATGAGGTGATGTCGAGTACATTATGTTCATGTTTAGGCTCTTGGTCAAAACTGTGAGAACCACCGCATTCAGCTAGGATTTAAAGAACGTGCATCGTGTCTCAGTCTTGAAACAATCTTGTGAGTTTCGACCCGGGCTCGCCTGTGTCCTGAGATCACCTGATGTCTGTGCAAGGTAGCGCTCCACTTCTGCTCGTGGTCGATGGCTCTCGCCTCACCCTCAACAGCTGCATTTTGTGTTTTTTCTTTTTATAAATGGTCCGCCTTCTCTAGTCTCGAACCCCGCCATTACTCAAAAATCAACAAGAACACAACAGCCGCAGCAGGTTGAGAGAGAAAGGACGTACGCGCACGCTAATCGCCGTCTGCCTACAGCAGAGACACATCAGTCTGAGATAATGACCGCGGGGGGGTTGGGGGTGGGTCAATACCTACTTTAAGAGTCAGCAGTAATCAATACCTACATTAGTGGAAAAAAAGCGATGGTCAATAGCTTCCAGTTCTGTTGACATCATTTATTTGTATTGCCTGGGTCTATAAAAACACAAGTGGTGACAAAACGGAAAATTTAAAAAAATGATATTTAAAAAAAAAAACAACACAAAAATTTTAAAAAAAAATTGGTCAGACATGCTCCATTTCTTCTCACGTAGTCAACTTAAATAATACTTATTTTACTGACCAAAAGCTAAGGGCTGGGAGAGGGGGGGTTCGTGCCACGCTTCATTCCTTACGATACTACATACATTTTCAAAATAAACACATCTGAATAAATGCAAAGTCGGATCCCAATAAAAATGTATCCGACTTTGTAGGAATATAATTGTGTCCGAGTTTTTAAGGATACAATTTTGTCCGATTTTATAAGAGTACAATTGTATCCGAGTTTTTAAGACTAAAAGTGTGTCCGAGTTTTTAAGAATCCAATTTTGTCTGAGTTTTTAAGCATGCAACTTGATCCAAATTTACACTGGAAAGCACATTTAGTACTGTTTATGTTTTCTTATGACATCTACGATCTGTCGTCACAACACATGTGCTTCATGGCAACAGGAGGACGGACAGTGCCATGTAAAAGTTAAAAAATCACATTCAAGGCAAGGATATCAAGTTTCTGCAACAGCTAATGAGATGACGCAAACGTTCCATGAAATTAGCGAGGATAAGACCACATGCACAGTGTAGTGTGGATAAGACGACAAGCACAGTGTAGTATGGATAAGACGACATGCCAGTGTAGCGTGGATAAGACCACATGCACAGTGTAGCGTGGATACGACAACATGCACAGTGTAGTATGGATAAGACGACATGCACAGGGTAGTATTGATACGACAACATGCACAGTGTAGTATGGATAAGACCACAAGCACAGTGTAGTATCGATAAGACCACCTGCACAATGTAGTATGGATAATACCACATGCACATCATAGTATGGATAAGACAACCTGCACATTGCAGTATGGATAAGATCACATGCACAGTGCAGTATGGATAACACCACAAGCACAGTGTAGTATAGATAAGACAACATGTACAGTGTAGTATGGATTAGACAAATTAGATTAAATATGCTAATTTTATGAGAAGAAAAAATTTCCGCTGATTGAATGCAGACATAAACATATCATTTGGCAGAAAGAAACATATCATTTGGCACATAGAAACATATCATTTGGCAGACAGAAACATATCATTTGGCAGACAGAACATATCATTTGGCAGACAGAAACATATCATTTGGCAGACAGAACATATCATTTGGCAGACAGAAACATATCATTTGGCTTTCTAATTTAAAGATAACATTTTTAAGTCACCGGACAAAGCATGTTGTGTTTTTTGGTTTTTCAAGGGAGGGGGGGGGGAGGGTGGCATATGCCATCACTATCTACAGTGTTATATAACTTCACACTTCCGTGACATTTGGTGTTTTCTAATGTATCGTTTGAACTTTTCGAGATGTCAGTACAAATCTGGCAACGTTGGGCTGTGCAATTACCCTTCTCTCCCACCCCCTCCCTCCTACAGTGAGAGGAAAAAAATTGACCACTGCGAAAAAACCTTTAATCCCGACATAACATTTATAACGTAGAAATCACCGGGACGAAATCGTCATAAGTGTTAAATCGATGCCAGCGGTGATCGATACCGCCCAGTCTCCAAAGACCTTAAACCTACCTCACGCCGGTGACTGCCTGACGAATGTTTGCACTTGTGTTTAGCGAGCTTGGATGTAAGGTAACTTCTAGTTCTGTCCGATATCTCGGGTATCGACCCTTAATGTATACAGATGGTCTTCTTGACGTGCGGGTAGGGCTCGAAATATCGACCGCGCCAGATTGCCTAATCGACCCAATCGGATTGTCATATCGATCCCATCGCATCGCCATTTTGACTTATTTGGATTGCCATAGCGATTGCACTGGGTAGCCATACTGACTCCATAGGGTTGCAATATCTGCCCAATCGGTGTGTTATAACCACAATTTAGTGTGGCATATCTACCATACAGGATTGCCATACCGACTCCATAGGGTTGCAATATCTGCCCAATCGGGTTGTTATATCCACAGTTTAGTGTGGCATATCGACCATCGATTCCGTCGGGTTGCCATAGTGACTAATTTGGCCGTGACTTGTCTTACCGTATACAACACAATTAATTTCAATTTCAAGTCGTATCCACAGATCTGCCAACATCTGATGTCGCAAAGACAGACATTATTCTTAACAGATTTATTTCAAGCAATGAAACGTTTCACTCACTATATAGCCCTGCACGTCCATCCTTGACCAATCTGTTCTACTCGGTTTACGTCGGTACAGAACCTTAACATAAAGGTTATATTACATGGCGGCTAGCTCATCACAACAGCACTTTTGGCAGTAATCATGAAAACACACTTAACAAACACAATTTTAACATTCACCACAAAATACATAACAAACACAATTTTAACATTTATCACAACACACATAACGAACACAATTTTAACATTTATCACAACACACACAACTAACACAATTTTAACAATTACCACAACACACATAACAAACACAATTTTAACATTGGCCACAACACACACAAATAACACAATTTTAACATTTACCAGAACACACATAACAAACACAATTTTAACTGTTACCACAACACACATAACAAACACAATTTTAACATTTATCACAACAAACATTGCTAAAACAATTTTGACATTCATCACAACAAAACAAATCAATAACTCTCAAATTGTTGACATTTATCTCAGCAAAACACATCAATAACGAACAAATTGTTGAATTTCTTGCCTTTGATACTGGATATTGCGGTGCGTGTATAGTCCTAACACAAAACAACAAAAAAAGTAAATGTAAAAAAAAAAAAAAAAAAAAAAAAAAAAAAAAAAAAAAAAAAAAAAAAAAAATGTTTCTTAGTGTATAAAGATAGCTAACTCTTAGTGCTACTGTCAGACGTTTTCTGATTATTTCATGGTTATATCCCTTACAATTCTTTAAAGAATGTTTCAATATTTTCATTCTTTTCTTCGAACATGAATATAAGATTTGTCAGACTTATTATTACCTCAATCATTTATTTTATCAGACAAATTAAAAACTAAATTCTACAACAAATAATGACGGTCAGCGCTGAACTGAGCATGGATAAAAACAGTGATATGGCGGCTAACCAATAAAAACAAAGAATGTGAACAGTAATACGGCGCTAATACATACACACAAAGGGACCTTGCTATCAACAAATAGAATGGTGGGTCTTTTCAAATAACAACAATGACAAAGAAACAATGCTAGACGAGCCTTCTTAAGAATACCAATAATAATTGTGCAATGATAATTATAATACGTTATCATGAAGCCTCTGTAATCCACCAAGGTGTTCTATATATTCCACCAAGGTGTTCTATGTATTCCATCAAGGTGTTCTATGTATTTCACCAAGATGTTGTATGTATATTCCATCAAGGTGTTCTATGCATTCCATCAAGGTGTTCTATGCATTCCACCAAGGTGTTCTATGCATTTCACCAAGGTATTCTATGCATTCCATCAATGTGTTCTATGTATTTCCCCAAGGAGTTCTATGCATTCCACCAAGGTATTCTATGCATTCCACCAGGTGTTCTATGCATTCCACCAAGGAGTTCTATGCATTCCATCAAGGTGTTCTATGTATTCCATCAAGGTGTTCTATGCATTCCACCAAGGTGTTCTATGTATTCCACCAAGGTGTTCTATGCATTCCACCAAGGTGTTCTATGCATTCCACCAAGGTATTCTATGCATTCCACCAAGGTGTTCTATGCATTCCACCAAGGTGTTCTATGCATTCCACCAAGGTCTTCTATGCATTCCACCAAGGTGTTCTATGCATTCCATCAAGGTGTTCTATGCATTCCACCAAGGTGTTCTATGCATTCCACCATGGTGTTCTATGCATTCCACCAAGTGTTCTATGTATTCCATCAAGGTGTTCTATGCATTCCACCAGGTGTTCTATGTATTCCACCAAGGTGTTCTATGTATTCCACCAAGGTGTTCTATGCATTTCACCAGGTATTCCACCAAGGTGTTCTATGTATTCCATCAAGGTGTTCTATGCATTCCACCAAGGTGTTCTATGTATTCCACCAAGGTGTTCTATGTATTCCACCAAGGTGTTCTATTTATTCCACCAAGGTGTTCGATGCATTCCACCAAGGTGTTCGATGCATTCCACCAAGGTGTTCTATGTATTCCATCAAGGTGTTCTATGCATTCCACCATGTGTTCTATGTATTCCACCAAGGTGTTCTATGTATTTCACCAAGATGTTGTATGTATATTCCATCAAGGTGTTCTATGCATTCCACCAAGGTGTTCTATGCATTCCACAAAGGCGTTCTATGCATTCCACCAAGGTGTTCTATGCATTCCACCAGGTGTTCTATGCATTCCACCAAGGTGTTCTATGTATTCCACCAAGGTGTTCTATGTATTCCACCAAGGTGTTCTATTTATTCCACCAAGGTGTTCGATGCATTCCACCAAGGTGTTCTATGCATTCCATCAAGGTGTTCTATGCATTCCACCAAGGTGTTCTATGCATTCCACCAAGGTGTTCTATGCATTCCCCCAAGGTGTTCTATGCATTCCACCAAGGTGTTCTATGCATTCCACCATGGTGTTCTATGCATTCCACCAAGGTGTTCTATGTATTCCATCAAGGTGTTCTATGCATTCCACCAGGTGTTCTATGTATTCCACCAAGGTGTTCTATGCATTTCACCAAGGTATTCTATGCATTCCATCAATGTGTTCTATGTATTTCCCCAAGGAGTTCTATGCATTCCACCAAGGTATTCTATGCATTCCACCAGGTGTTCTATGCATTCCACCAAGGAGTTCTATGCATTCCATCAAGGTGTTCTATGCATTCCACCAAGGTGTTCTATGCATTCCACCAAGGTATTCTATGCATTCCACCAAGGTGTTCTATGCATTCCACAAAGGTGTTCTATGCATTCCACCAAGGTCTTCTATGCATTCCACCAAGTGTTCTATGTATTCCATCAAGGTGTTCTATGCATTCCACCAGGTGTTCTATGTATTCCACCAAGGTGTTCTATGTATTCCACCAAGGTGTTCTATGCATTTCACCAGGTTTCTATGCATTCCACCAAGTGTTCTATGTATTCCATCAAGGTGTTCTATGCATTCCACCAGGTGTTCTATGTATTCCACCAAGGTGTTCTATGTATTCCACCAAGGTGTTCTATGCATTTCACCAGGTGTTCTATGCATTCCACCAAGGTGTTCTATGCATTCCATCAAGGTGTTCTATGTATTCCATCAAGGTATTCTATGCATTCCACCAAGGTGTTCTATGTATTCCACCAAGGTGTTCTATGTATTCCACCAAGGTTTTCTATGTATTCCACCAAGGTGTTCTATGTATTCCACCAAGGTGTTCTATGCATTCCACCAAGGTGTTCTATGTATTCCATCAAGGTGTTCTATGCATTCCACCAATGTGTTCTATGGATTCCACCAAGGTGTTCTATGTATTCCATCAAGGTGTTCTATGCATTCCACCAAGGTGTTCTATGTATTCCACCAAGGTGTTCTATGTATTCCACCAAGGTGTTCTATTTTAAGGTGGTTCCACAAGTATGTATTCCATCAAGGTGTTCTATGCATTCCACCAAGGTGTTCTATGTATTCCACCAAGGTGTTCTATGTATTCCACCAAGGTGTTCTATTTATTCCACCAAGGTGTTCTATGCATTCCACCAATGTGTTCTATGGATTCCACCAAGGTGTTCTATGTATTCCATCAAGGTGTTCTATGCATTCCACCAAGGTGTTCTATGTATTCCACCAAGGTGTTCTATGTATTCCACCAAGGTGTTCTATTTATTCCACCAAGGTGTTCGATGCATTCCACCAAGGTGTTCGATGCATTCCACCAAGGTGTTCTATGCATTCCACCAGGTGTTCTATGTATTCCACCAAGGTGTTCTATGTATTCCACCAAGGTGTTCTATGCATTTTACCAAGGTATTCTATGCATTCCATCAAGGTGTTCTATGTATTTCACCAAGGTGTTCTATGTATTCCATCAAGGTGTTCTATGCATTCCACCAAGGTGTTCTATGTATTCCACCAAGGTGTTCTATGTATTCCACCAAGGTTTTCTAAGTATTCCACCAAGGTGTTCTATGTATTCCACCAAGGTGTTCTATGCATTCCACCAAGGTGTTCTATGTATTCCATCAAGGTGTTCTATGCATTCCACCAAGGTGTTCTATGGATTCCACCAAGGTGTTCTATGTATTCCATCAAGGTGTTCTATGCATTCCACCAAGGTGTTCTATGTATTCCACCAAGGTGTTCTATGTATTCCACCAAGGTGTTCTATGTATTCCACCAAGGTGTTCTATGCATTCCACCAATGTGTTCTATGGATTCCACCAAGGTGTTCTATGTATTCCATCAAGGTGTTCTATGCATTCCACCAAGGTGTTCTATGTATTCCACCAAGGTGTTCTATG
>CAXITT010000110.1:172478-254428 GCA_964033795.1 Lymnaea stagnalis | reverse complement strand
GGGAAAGACGGGCGAGTCGGTAATGGTGAATGACGAATAGGTGAGCGCTGATTGAGGTCACCGTGTTGTTCGGTCCTGGATAAACTGATTGGCTGGGGAGATCTCCAGACATTCCGAGGGCACGTGACCTTTACACTTTTTTGGTGAGCTTTGGCTTCATTTTTAAAAAAATTCTTGCATGATTTTATAGTACACTCTTCATCACCATTAAGGGAAAGTATCAGCACGTTATTTTTTGTTGTTGGATAACTTAACATGGTTTATTATTTACTTTTTGGAATACATTTCAACAACCTTGCATATGTCCCTGAGTCGGTGTTTCTCAACCTAGCTAATGCCGCAACCCTTTAATACAGTTCCTCATGTTGTGGTGACCCCAAACAATAAAACTATTTTCGTTGCTACTTGACAAATATGTGTTTTCCGATGGTCTTTAGGCGACCCCTGTGTAAGGGTCATCCGACCCTCAAAGGAGTCGCGACCCACGGTTTGAGAACCGCTGGCCTAAGTGCTAAAAATTGGTGAATCGTTTAGATAGATTCAATGACCATCAGAGGCGCGGATCTAGTTTTATAAGAACTATTGACCCTACAAGGCGGCATGCTATTTACTTTCGCCACAACCAGAGATTGTTACTAAAGACATACTGATCAAATTTAAAAAAATATGAATCAGTAGCACGGCCTGCATGTTGGTATCAGATCCATTCTTGATATCAGACCCGTTGTGCATTGATATACGGAAATATATTTTGTTGGGGATTATTTGACAATGTGAAAATGATAACATTTTTTTTTCTTTTTCACAAACATATTGTAACCATATTGTAAACATATTGTAAACATATTTGTCTCAATGATTTTGTGAACCTCAAAACCATACAATTTCCTTTAAAACACCGTACGTATGCACTCAGACAAATCACTGCTTGCTTCTCATATCTGGGAGGAAAGTAAACTCTTCCCTCCCCAGAGATGCAATGGAACGATCGAAGTTACTCCACAAGGCACAGAAGCGTCAAATCTCAACGGCTCCTCGAAGTAATCAACCCCGGGTGCGACCCCTGACCGCACCCCGCATAAATTTGCGTCTACAGAGTTTAGGCAGCCATGAACCTGGTGTACCTGCCCCCCCCCCCCTTTTTTTTTCAAAGCAGATTGATGGACTTTGCATTTCCTACCATTATTTGCCTGACTGCCCGCCCTGGCACCCCAATCCTGGGGGACCCCCGACTGTAATTGGATTGGAAAAGCTCGTCCACGGAATGATTGTACACCTCGGGAAGACTTCATCGTGACTCCCCGACTGTAAATAAGCTCTTTCCTTATCTGACCTTTGACCCCCCTCAGATCCTCCAGGTTCTCGTACGGTCTGAATCGCCATCTAAGATTATGCTGTGAAAATCTGTCTTCCTGCATCCGTGGGTATCGATCTCCCTGCTCCAGTCGGTATCGAACGGAAGTCGGGTATCGATCTGAAGCTAGTTCAGCTATAGTTTCAGACCACCTTCCAGGGAGATGATTCAAATATATTCTTACACCAATATTTTCTTCTATTCCTATTGTGATTAAAATCAATTCACTTCAAGTGGACTCAGAACATCAGAGCAGCCATTTTCAAGTCACGTGCTACTCGTTACGATCAAGGTGTCGTCTTTGAAGTCTTCAACAACGAGGACAAAGATAACACACTTTACATTTCTAGAGATTCTTCTTCTTCTTCTTTATTTTGAGGGCCCACGATCAATGAATAGATGATTCTGGCTCCTATGTTTCAGAGGGGTTTGCGATGTTACTGTGCATGGGTTTCAATAGGATGCTTCACTGGTTGCAAGGGCGACTCAGCAGTGGTGTTATGAACTGGGGGTTGGAATACAGGAGGCAAGAGACGCATATGTGTCAAGTATAGCCGCCTCAACTGTTGCTTTTGGAAGCTTGTTCCAGTCCCCGATTGTCTTCGGCAGGAATGAGGAGCTCCTGTACTTTGTTCTTGTTTGGCGAGATTGGCGACCATTTATCGGATAGCCGAGGACATAACACAGCGGGAAAAAAAAACAACTAACTTTTGTCTACAAAATGCTACAATTAAAATGAATAAAACTTAAATACCAATACACAATTAAAAAAAAACAAAACAACATCTCAATTTTAAAAGGTAAAAAAAAAATGTTTGAAAACAACCTCCGCCCAGCCCCACCCCCACCCCCCCCTACCTTTTAATAAGAGGTTTATCTTATTTTACTATTGATAACAATGTGTAAAATTGGATTGAAAATATAGCACGGCTTTCTAAAATGTGTCGTCTGCTGTAAGACAACGAGATACACATCGATCAGATGAAATCATTTTATGCACTGCGATATGATAATCTTTCTATTTTCTTTCTTCCTTTTCTTATACTTTTTTTTGGCGGGGGGGGGGGAGGTTATATTGAACTACGCTCAGCATAATTAGCAAAAAAATATAAAAAAAAGATTTTACATTTTTTTTGAGATTGCACTTGAAAATTGAAAGTTCATTACGTCATTCAATTGGTTTAAGTTTAAGTTAAAAATTAGCCTCAAACGAAAACATCTAAGGCGGCGCCTTGTTGCCGCGGCATTAAACATAACGGGTTCGCGGAGAGCGATTCGCGCTGTGTAAAATGGGTTCTATGTGTTTGGGGAAAGACGGGCGAGTCGGTAATGGTGAATGACGAATAGGTGAGCGCTGATTGAGGTCACCGTGTTGTTCGGTCCTGGATAAACTGATTGGCTGGGGAGATCTCCAGACATTCCGAGGGCACGTGACCTTTACACTTTTTTGGTGAGCTTTGGCTTCATTTTTAAAAAAATTCTTGCATGATTTTATAGTACACTCTTCATCACCATTAAGGGAAAGTATCAGCACGTTATTTTTTGTTGTTGGATAACTTAACATGGTTTATTATTTACTTTTTGGAATACATTTCAACAACCTTGCATATGTCCCTGAGTCGGTGTTTCTCAACCTAGCTAATGCCGCAACCCTTTAATACAGTTCCTCATGTTGTGGTGACCCCAAACAATAAAACTATTTTCGTTGCTACTTGACAAATATGTGTTTTCCGATGGTCTTTAGGCGACCCCTGTGTAAGGGTCATCCGACCCTCAAAGGAGTCGCGACCCACGGTTTGAGAACCGCTGGCCTAAGTGCTAAAAATTGGTGAATCGTTTAGATAGATTCAATGACCATCAGAGGCGCGGATCTAGTTTTATAAGAACTATTGACCCTACAAGGCGGCATGCTATTTACTTTCGCCACAACCAGAGATTGTTACTAAAGACATACTGATCAAATTTAAAAAAATATGAATCAGTAGCACGGCCTGCATGTTGGTATCAGATCCATTCTTGATATCAGACCCGTTGTGCATTGATATACGGAAATATATTTTGTTGGGGATTATTTGACAATGTGAAAATGATAACATTTTTTTTTCTTTTTCACAAACATATTGTAACCATATTGTAAACATATTGTAAACATATTTGTCTCAATGATTTTGTGAACCTCAAAACCATACAATTTCCTTTAAAACACCGTACGTATGCACTCAGACAAATCACTGCTTGCTTCTCATATCTGGGAGGAAAGTAAACTCTTCCCTCCCCAGAGATGCAATGGAACGATCGAAGTTACTCCACAAGGCACAGAAGCGTCAAATCTCAACGGCTCCTCGAAGTAATCAACCACGGGTGCGACTCCTGACCGCACCCCGCATAAATTTGCGTCTACAGAGTTTAGTCAGCCATGAACCTGGTGTACCTGCCCCCCCCCCCCTTTTTTTTTCAAAGCAGATTGATGGACTTTGCATTTCCTACCATTATTTGCCTGACTGCCCGCCCTGGCACCCCAATCCTGGGGGACCCCCGACTGTAATTGGATTGGAAAAGCTCGTCCACGGAATGATTGTACACCTCGGGAAGACTTCATCGTGACTCCCCGACTGTAAATAAGCTCTTTCCTTATCTGACCTTTGACCCCCCTCAGATCCTCCAGGTTCTCGTACGGTCTGAATCGCCATCTAAGATTATGCTGTGAAAATCTGTCTTCCTGCATCCGTGGGTATCGATCTCCCTGCTCCAGTCGGTATCGAACGGAAGTCGGGTATCGATCTGAAGCTAGTTCAGCTATAGTTTCAGACCACCTTCCAGGGAGATGATTCAAATATATTCTTACACCAATATTTTCTTCTATTCCTATTGTGATTAAAATCAATTCACTTCAAGTGGACTCAGAACATCAGAGCAGCCATTTTCAAGTCACGTGCTACTCGTTACGATCAAGGTGTCGTCTTTGAAGTCTTCAACAACGAGGACAAAGATAACACACTTTACATTTCTAGAGATTCTTCTTCTTCTTCTTTATTTTGAGGGCCCACGATCAATGAATAGATGATTCTGGCTCCTATGTTTCAGAGGGGTTTGCGATGTTACTGTGCATGGGTTTCAATAGGATGCTTCACTGGTTGCAAGGGCGACTCAGCAGTGGTGTTATGAACTGGGGGTTGGAATACAGGAGGCAAGAGACGCATATGTGTCAAGTATAGCCGCCTCAACTGTTGCTTTTGGAAGCTTGTTCCAGTCCCCGATTGTCTTCGGCAGGAATGAGGAGCTCCTGTACTTTGTTCTTGTTTGGCGAGATTGGCGACCATTTATCGGATAGCCGAGGACATAACACAGCGGGAAAAAAAAACAACTAACTTTTGTCTACAAAATGCTACAATTAAAATGAATAAAACTTAAATACCAATACACAATTAAAAAAAAACAAAACAACATCTCAATTTTAAAAGGTAAAAAAAAAATGTTTGAAAACAACCTCCGCCCAGCCCCACCCCCACCCCCCCCTACCTTTTAATAAGAGGTTTATCTTATTTTACTATTGATAACAATGTGTAAAATTGGATTGAAAATATAGCACGGCTTTCTAAAATGTGTCGTCTGCTGTAAGACAACGAGATACACATCGATCAGATGAAATCATTTTATGCACTGCGATATGATAATCTTTCTATTTTCTTTCTTCCTTTTCTTATACTTTTTTTTGGCGGGGGGGGGGGAGGGGGGTCGTTGTACGCCATGAAATTGACGCAGTAAATCACAGATAAAAGAGCGAGATACATAGGGCGATCTAATTGACTGCAATAACTGAAGACATTCAGAANCAGCTCAAGAATGAAACGACTTCCGGTCGGTGTGGTGGGGGGGGGGAGGGTTGGGAGATTTCATTAAAATGTTATTGCTTCAGGAGCGTCGTGGAGCAGGCAATTAGGCCGGGCCTAGAACCGGAAAAAATGGAAGGAATAAGACGATTGTGGAGTAGAATGGGAGATAATTTGACCTCTCAGAGTTGCCACCCGCTCGTTTTAATAATACACGGCGTGACGTGCATAGGGCATTTCATAAAGTATCGTAATGACGTCCACGTCGGAATGGGGTAGATCTATGGAGGAAGTAGGGAATAAGGAAATGAAAGGGTAAGTAGTAGTGGTTTTTTTTCAAAACCTGAGTTGTGGAACTTGAAAGTAAAATTATGGATTGTGAAATGCGGTGCTTAGGAGCTTTAGGATCTTGAGTACAAAGAAAAACACAGAGAGAGAGAGTAAGTGAGAGAAAGAGGGAGACTGAGAGAGACATTGAGATAGAGAGAGAGAATGAGAGAGGTGGGTTTAAGTTGGCACTGAACTGTAGAATAAACAGATGAAGCGAGCGATGGGTAGAGTTGTAAGGAGATAGGCTTGAGAAAAGTAATAGATAGGGACATTTTCGTGGATGAAGATAAGTACAAGTCCTGAGGCCGACTGCCCCTTTAATGGTGGCTACAAATACTTGAAATGGGTTCAGCCAAGTTAATTTTTTTAAAGATATATAAAGAGTGTGATAACAGACTCTGAGACAGCTGACTCGGAGTGAGACAACAGACTCAGAGTGTGACAACAGACTCGGAGTGAGACAACAGACTCGGAGTGAGACAACAGACTCGGAGTATGATCGAATGTTCAAATTAATGTAAAGAAATAAGCAAAAGAAATAAGTGAATTTTGCGTTTGCTATTTAAGAATCTTATAAATAAATAAATTCCTTTGAGACATCACTCGCGTATGTGTGTTGTGGGGGGGGGGGGAGGGGTTCCTCGACATTTAATATCAATACGTAATATTGAGTTGTGTCCCTAAGAAGCCAATATTTGCGTGGCTGGAAAAAGAATAAAAAAAAAAAAAAAAAAAATGACATTTAAAATCAATACGTAATATTGAGTTGTGTACATAAGAAGACAATATTTGCGGGGCTGGAAAAAGAAAAAAAAAAAAAAAAAAAGAATAATTTGACAGCAAGGACGAAGATTCTATCTTGATCACCGCCATGGAAACGGATGGAGAGACTTTTGAAGTTTGTCGCTTTAAGCTTTTCCTGACCAAAGTCTGTTTGTATAATGTCTTTACAGAAGTACAATTACATGCTGCGTTTAGCTGTTGCTCAAAAAAGCTAGAGAAGACACTAAAAAACCTGTTAAATGTCCACATTAATTGTCAAGTTAGCGTGGTTTGACACATACAAATAAACAAAGCGTTGATGATGTCGAAGATGTTTGGAGCTAAGATTCAGAGATACGTTGATCATGATTGAAACACAAGCTCCGGTCAGCTTGAAACGTCACCAGCGGGTACTTCGACGAGTTTGCTTTTTAAAAACTCGCCGAAATCTTTGGAGTCCCCTCCATTTCTACCGTGGGAGGGGGGTGCACCCACTTCCAGCATTACGGTAACTACTTTGATATCATACTCTGCCTCGTACAGACAAGATCACTGCCTTGTGTAACCGGAGGAGGATCTGTTTATGGGATGCCACTATAATGGCGCTCCACCGCAGACAACAATGCAATACTGGTCGGGATGTAACGTCTCCATTTCTGCACAATTTAGTTTTTATTTGTATATTTACAAATCGGCTTATTATATTCCGATGTGGTTGATACACTATAGGAAGCTGTTGATCGACTTACAGTAACTGTGGGTTCAAAGTTCAAAAACGTGTTTACAAAAAGAATTCATTGTTGTTGAAAAACTAGCACCGGAAACAAAACATACGAGACAAAACATTTGCACTCAGTGGGAATAGAAAACCGACATCTAAGATGATGAATTCATACTTTGATTGTTGGCATCAGTCATACATTGATTGTTGGCATCATTCATACTTTGATTGTTTGCATCATTCATACTTTGATTGTTGGCATCATTCATACTTTGATTGTTGGCATAATTCATGCTTTGATTGTTGGCATCATTCATACTGTGATTGTTGGCATCATTCATACTTTTATTGTTGGCATCATTCATACTTTGATTGCTGGCATCATTCATACTTTTATTGTTTGCATCATTCATACTTTGATTGTTGGCATCATTCATGCTGTGATTGTTGGCATCATTCATACTTTGATTGTTGGCATCATTCATACATTGATTGTTTGCATCATTCATACTTTGATTGTTTGCATCATTCATACTTTGATTGTTGGCATCATTCATACTTTGATTGTTGGCATCATTCATACTTTGATTGTTTGCATCATTCATACTGTGATTGTTGGCATCATTCATACTGTGATTGTTTGCATCATTCATACTTTGATTGTTTGCATCATTCATACTGTGATTGTTGGCATCATTCATACTTTGATTGTTGGCATCATTCATACATTGATTGTTGGCATCATTCATACTTTGATTGTTTGCATCATTCATACTTTGATTGTTGGCATCATTCATACTTTGATTGTTGGCACCATTCATGATTTGATTGTTGGCATCATTCACACTTTGATTGTTTGCATCATTCATACTGTGATTGTTGGCATCATTCATACTTTGATTGTTGGCATCATTCATACTTTGATTGTTGGCATCATTCATACTTTGATTGTTTGCATCATTCATACTTTGATTGTTGGCATCATTCATACTTTGATTGTTGGCACCATTCATGATTTGATTGTTGGCATCATTCACACTTTGATTGTTGGCATCATTCATACTTTGATTGTTGGCATCATTCATACTTTGATTGTTGGCATCATTCATACTTTGATTGTTTGCATCATTCATACTGTGATTGTTTGCATCATTCATACTGTGATTGTTTGCATCATTCATACTTTGATTGTTGGCATCATTCATACTTTGATTGTTGGCACCATTCATGATTTGATTGTTGGCATCATTCACACTTTGATTGTTCGCATCATTCATACTTTGATTGTTGGCATCATTCATACTTTGATTGTTGGCATCCTTCATGCTTTGATTGTTGGCATCATTCATACTTTTATTGTTGGCATCATTCATACTTTGATTGCTGGCATCATTCATACTTTTATTGTTTGCATCATTCATACTTTGATTGTTGGCATCATTCATACTTTGATTGTTGGCATCATTCATACTTTGATTGTTGGCATCATTCATACTTTGATTGTTGGCATCATTCATACTTTTATTGTTGGCATCATTCATACTTTTATTGTTGGCATCATTCATACTTTGATTGCTGGCATCATTCATACTTTGATTGCTGGCATCATTCATACTTTTATTGTTGGCATCATTCATACTTTCATTGTTTGCATCATTCATACTTTGATTGTTGGCATCATTCAGGCTGTGATTGTTGGCATCATTCATACTTTGATTGTTGGCATCATTCATACTTTGATTGTTGGCATCATTCATACTTTGATTGTTGTCATGATTCATACTTTCATTGTTGGCATCATTAATACTTTGATAGTTGGCATCATTCATACTTTCATTGTTGGCATCATTCATACTTTCATTGTTGGCATCATTCATACTTTCATTATTGACATCATTCATACTTTCATTGTTGGCATCATTCATACTTTCATTATTGACATCATTCATACTTTCATTATTTACATACACATATATCATTTTGAAATCCAATGCCTGCAAATGAAGGCCACCCCCCCCATGATGTAATACATATGGACAAAAATGTCCTCTCTGAAGTAAAGTAACATAATATATGGCTGTTTAATTTTGAATAGAAGAAGAAAATGTCTATCCTCAAATACAAGACAGTTGTTTAGGTGTCTAAGCTTGGCTGTTTACATAATTCCACGGTATTTACAATTTAAATGCTAAGAGTGATATTGTACTAAATATATGAGTAAAACAAATTTGACATATATGTTAGAAAGTATGTACTAAGCGTGTGGTCGAATGGTCTAAGCTGAGTCAATCCCACGTTTGTGGACTGGAGTTGACTCGCCGGCCAAAGTCTAGACAAGCAAAAACAGCCCAAGCACATCGGATGGTTGGATAGTTAAACTTGGAGGGCAAATCATCGAACAGAAGAAAACTCTGTATTTGAACCCGGAGACGCAGTCCCGTATGCGGTATGACATTGACACAGTTAAAATCTGCTAACACCTGCGGCGCGACTGTTGCCAAGCTGCATCATCCACATACTGTTTCCTTGGGTTATCCAGGTGCGTGGATATTAGCTATCTAGGGTACCAGCTTATCCTCCTAAAGAAACAGAAAAATCCCTTGAATTTAAGATTTCGTACTGCAAAGTTTACACCATCGTCAACACCATCGTCACATTGTGACGTCAACACCATCGTCATATTATGACGTCAACACCATCGTCACATTATGACGTCAACACCATCGTCACATTATGACGTCAACACCATCGTCACGTTATGACGTCAACACCATCGTCACGTTATGACGTGAGCACCATCGTCACATTATGACGTCAGCACCATCGTCACATTATGACGTCAACACCATCGTCACATTCACCATCGTCACATTGTGACGTCAACACCATCGTGACGAACGGATGCCAGAAAAAAAAATGTATTAAAAACTGAAAGTGTGCGTGCACTAAATATTGTCATTACAGTGAAACCTGGAAACACCGTTATCCCTGGCATATACGTAAACTCACTCATTAAACGTCAAATAGCACCACCCCAGCAAATTGCACACACTTTTTCTTCGGTTCCAGTGGTTAGCGTTTTTACCAGGTTTCACTTTATTTCCAACATCTTAGCTCCAAGCAGCTAGCAATGATTAGACCTCTGTCAATCCAACAGTGTATTCTTTCCCTTTCAACAAGAAGAGACGGAACCCCCACAACAAATTCAATGAAATAATGCCACCTATGTCTGTCCGTCAACGACTGGCCGAATGTCAACACCCGTCATGCATAGCGCTCATTCTCGCCCGGATTTCCAGAAATCTCCAGGCGTCTTCCCTCGGATCCCCGCCACGCCCCACCCACCCCATAAACTTGAGCTTCCGTTTTCTTTCCATCTTACAGCTGTACGGAGTTTCTGACGTCGCATCTCTTGACGTGTGACGTGCCGACATGTACGTAAGCTCGGCCCAGCCTCGGAACGGACTTTATACGATGCAGCATTAATTAGTGATGTTGTCAGTTTAATCTGTCTTTAATACGGCACGTGCTTCCACGTGCAGGCTGCAAACAAATGGCCTGGATGGAGATTGCTGTCGTCTCAATTCCGTATTTGTTTTTAGTTGGTTTTATTTTTTGAAACAGAATTTTCTACATCTTTAATTTGTTTTGTGCTAATTAATTTTAAAAACAAGTTTTTATTTTTTTTTATAAATAACAACAACAACAACAACAATGGTTGCTTATGTTGAGAGAAATGTTGACAGAAATGTTGACAGAAATGTTGACAGAAATGTTGACAGAAATGATGAATTTCCAGCGCCGGTAAAAACCTATAATTTCCTGGCTCAAAATTAACTGTTTGCAATAATTTGAGTAAAGTTACAATCTTTCGTCTTCAATTTTGAAAAAAATCTGAAGTATCACCCTAAACCGATATCCCAAAGTTATTTCATAATATTATAAATGAATATGTCCCGCACTTTGATATGTGTCCCGCACAATGATATATTCAATGTTCATAGCACCGCATACAAAATAAGTGACACATGAAGGGTACATGATGATTCAATGTGTCCAAATGGAAGAAAGAACACACGAGTTTTGCTGAGACGTTAAGGTACAGTAAACGGTTGACAGCACTGGCCTACACAGACATGGCCTGCACTGACCCAACGACCAATAAAACTAGCTGTTCTGTATGCAACACTGCGGACCGGTCGCAAATTGTCAATAAGCTCCTGCCGGGCTTTCATCTAAAAACCAATAACCGTGCCGTGCAGACCAGCGCCGGGCAAAGAAAGGGCTAACCTTTTGTGCGAGACACTGGTGCGATGGTTGGTAATCAAAAGACTTTTTTTCAAAGAAGTACGCCTGGCCAGAACCGGCGCGGAAACGGGAATCTCCGACCAGCTCTGTGGTGCGTAAAATTAAATGTAATGGGAATCATGGGACCTCTTGTAAAACACACTATATGGCGACATCCAGATTTTCAATTAAACTTTTTGAGTTCTAGATAAATGAAACGTGTATGCATGGGAAATTTTTTGTATATACATTTCAGAACCTCAATTTCAGTGGCTATATAATACGTATTTAGTTTGTATGTTTCAATTTTATAAACTTCGTGTGAAAAGAGGTGTATTATTGTATACACATATCTGCACTGTTCATAAGTGATATATTTATATTTTATTTTTGTCGATTAGGATTTTCGCTACAAATATGTAAATAGTTTTGAGATTAAGTATACACCCAAGTCCCACTTGTACCAAAGAGTATCACTTAATTTTTTTTTCAGACCAAGTGTTTGAGCATTGCAAGAGTAATCCTAAAGGAAAAAAAACAACAATGTATATAAATATGTATATTCCTGAAACTTACAGTCTCATTTAGTTATTTTAGAATAGTATAAAACTTTGTATTTAATTGTGCCTTAGAGTCTCATTTAGTTATTATAGAAATGTATACAAGTTATTTTTTAATAGTGCCTTAAGTTCTCATTTATTTTATTTTTTTTTGAATAGCCAACAACCAATTAAGTAAGAGAGCCGTACATCCTAAGTCAACTTTTTTGTTGTTGATGTTTTTGTAGCAGGGCAGCAAAGTCCCACAACGTTATTTAACACACACGTACTGGCCGTATGGCGATGGCTCCCCACTGGGCTCTTGTGGACCCTCGAAGCGGCTCGATCAGTGTGTATAAGTGGCCGCCAGAGAGCAGCCCGCTGTCCACTAGACGTCACGTTACGGTGGCTTCCCGGACAAGCCACAATCTTGTTCGGTGGCCCAGTCGAGAGTGTACCCAGAGTATCAGGGACGAGAGGGTGAGACCTCCCAGAGGCTAGAGTCGGGTATAAGTGTCGGGGTGTGGAGAGGTCAGGCTGCTATCTAGACACAGAGAGGTGGGTGTGGAGGGGCTTAGAGAAGGATATTAAGAGAAAAAATACAACATCTGGATCTAGAACTGGTCACCAAGAGCAATTTTAGGAAAATTTCGTTGGAAGAATCAGGCATTGTTGAGCAGGATTTGACAATGGGCAATGAGGTGATTAGAACCTGTTTCGGGATATGTGTTATGTAAGAAACATAATTACCACCAATTACCCTTGCGGTGTAGGATCCCTCGTAAGACGGGTAATGTAGGTACATAATGATGAATACCTAAAATATGCGTATGAATGCGTATTATTCATAGCTATTAACCAATAACCAGGTGAAGTTAATATACAGTTGTTAAAAACAACTTTCACGGCTTGAAATGTAAAGGTAATGATTTATAATTACTTGTTTCAATTTAGACTTGCATGAACAACATCTGTGTATTCCTAAACCACACACACCCTCCCATGTCATCCTACGTTATATATATATATATATATATATATATTTGATGTATCTTGACCAAACTTGGAAAACGTGTGACTGATTATACAGAATGGAATACTTGAAAGTGGGAGAGGGAAGGGGACGTTTTATAAACATCCCAAGTTGGGGTACAGGGACGAAACGTTCCTTTTATGAGCTATATATTTAAAGGATCAATCATAGGCTAGTGCGTGGATAGATGGATCTCTATCAAGCATAAGCCACTGCAATCATGGATGGATCAATAATCTACGTCAAGCGTAGCCCACTGCCTGAATGGATTCATCTATTTAAAAAAATTAAGTTATTGCCTGGATTGATGGATCTAGATCAAGCATAACCTAGTGCGTGAATGGATGGATCTATATCAAGCATAAGCCACTGCGTGGGTGAATTGATCAAGAATACATATCAAGCATAGCTCAGTGTGTGGATGGAACTATATCAAGCATAGCTCAGTGTGTGGATGGAACTATATCAAGCATAGCTCAGTGTGTGGATGGAACTATATCAAGCATAGCTCAGTGTGTGGATGGAACTATATCAAGCATAACCTAGTGTTTCCATGGATGGATCTATAACAAACTTAGGCTACTGCTTGGATCGATGCATCTATATCAGAACATTGTGATTACCCATATTTAAAAAAAAAAAAAAAAATTAACAGGGCGGTTTCTTAACTCATAACATCCACTCCTTTGGGGCAGGGGGGCCGGGGCGCCATTTTCATGTTTCCTTATATAAGCTCTATTGATACCCTTAGGCTTAGACTACAATATATGGTTGTCCGTGACGCTAGCCCAAGTTGGTTGTAGTTTCCTTCATATAACATATTGAATTATCGGTGCATTTAAATAAAAGATGCCTTTTAATATTTACTCCATTCGGGGCTCGTCTAGAATTTTCCTGAAACGTCATTAATTCCAAAGGCTAGTTGTCCGGCTATTCTCTACTGAATTTTATTGGATAACTCTTACATTTTAACTCAATTATTTATCTGATTTATTTTTATTGCCATCTCCTCCCCCCCCTCCCCCCTTACCCCCCACAACCCTACTAAGGCATCACAAAACAGGCACGCTTATGGAACGTGTCCCAAAAATAAATTAAAAATGTTATAGTCATGACATTTTGTCGCCGATTTTTTCGTATTCGAATACAAATTACGTTTAAGAGTATTTTTTTTTTTTTAACGAAACTGGGTTGAGGAGAGGAGATGAGGGAATTTTGGGGAGGGGGGGTGTGATTGAATTAAAACTTGGCTTTTTCAGTAAGTTTAATATCGCTCAGATGATATATATTTTGGTGTCTAGTAGTTTACGCAAATTTTAGTTTAGTTCTATAGACATCTAAACCTAACTGGGAATTTTCTTAGTATTGTTAAGTTATCTTTTGTTACCTTTCTTTTCTTTCTTGAGAATCCGATTTCTTAAGTACCGTTTTAAGTTTATATACATGTCCTTATAATTTTTCTCGTGTTCATATACGTTTTAACGAGTTTCGTTGAATGTAAGGAAGTACACTTAAAAAAAAAAAAAGAAATCTAATAGCCTAAGCTTTGTGCGTAAATGAAGTTGAGGGGTTGGATTACTTAGACTACAGGATACGCGTATACGTGTATTGATGTACCTTGGCCACAGTTGGTCCTTTATCTTGGAGATAACTCTAAGTGTACCTCGTGGAACAGGATCAGGACCCAAAGGAACAAGACCCTACTGGCGCACGGAATTCCAAGGAAAAATGAATGCCACCGGGGAACGGGTCAAATACGGAGAAAGGGATCCCATCTGGGAATGGGATCCCAGCGGGGAATGGGATCGCGTTAGAATCCAATTTTATTTTATTTGACATTGATATATATATATATATAGATATATCCCGGTATTTGGCTAGGCCCAACCTGAATGGTAAATGAAGTGACGTGGCCCCATAATGTTTACAAAACGAATTACATCTTGTTTTTTTTTTTTTAAATATGACATTTTTTTAAAGGTCCCTTAATTTTGATTTTAGCTGAATCCGATCCTGGGCGACCATATATTGGTCAATAAATATGGGTCAAGGAATATATTCTAACTGGTCCAAGGTCTTTCTCTTAAACACTAAAAAATATAAAACAAACAAACAAACAAAAAATTATTGTTTCCAACTAATCAGACCACGTGATATTTTAAAATAAATATTTAAAAAAAACAAACATAAAATAAAAGATCAATCTCAATTTCGAAATCGTCCAATCAAAATGAATCATTAAGTTCAACTTATAGGGTACGTTAAAAGTGTTGGTTATTTCAACGTTTATGATACATTAGCAACTATAAAGAATGCAAACATGCATTAAGCATGCGAATATTGGGGTTCATTCTACACAAGCGTGAGAGCCATGTGCGCCTTAGGCGGCTGATATTCTTCAAGTTGAGTTGGTTTTTTTTAGCTAAGCACTTCCGGTTGTATCATATCGTTCTGTATCATGTCGTTTCCTCGTGTCCAACAAACGTACCCATTCTTTAAGACCTTGTAATGACCCTTCCAACCCTTCCGAAGAAATGTATATATTCTCTTAACTCCGTCCATCTCATCCTTCCAGTTATACCCTTTCATCCCCCCTGCCCCCCTGCCCACCCCCTTACAAGCTTCGACACCTCAGATCATTAAGGAAACGCCTCCGTGAGATCGGAACCCTCTGACCCCCATTTCCATTTCCGGCCGTACTTTACGCGCCGCCTATGTGATCATGCATACATTCATGCTTAATTTTGATCTCGCTTTTTTCGTCTCCATTTTTGTGTGTGTGTGTGTGGCTTTTTCCAGGCAGCCTTTCATAAATCCCACTTCCTTTGGATCTGTTTCAGCCCTTCCCTTCCCACCCACCCCCCCCCCATGTTTCTGACATAGAATATGCTACTGCGGATGCAGGAGATCTCTCAAGTGTACTTTACGCGCCGCCTATGTGATCATGCATACATTCATGCTTAAGTTTGATCTCGCTTTTTTCGTCTCCACTGTTGTGTGTGTGTGTGTGGCTTTTTCCAGGCACCCTTTCATAAATCCCACTTCCTTTGGATCTGTTTCAGCCCTTCCCTTCCCACCCACCCCCCCCCCCATGTTTCTGACATAGAATATGCTACTGCGGATGCAGGAGATCTCTCAAGGCTATAAGGCTAACAAGAAGAGCATCGCGTATGTTTGCATCGAAGCGCTGCATCCAATGTTGTATCTGGCTTTCCTTGTTCATTTGATCATTCCGATGTTAAGTTGGAATTTTGGGTTTGCGTGAATGAGTCAACACTTAAACTACCACAAGCGGAACTTATCTACTAGTGAGTCAAGATTCCTGACGCTCGTCCCTTTTCTGTAACATGTTTACACGTGACATTGATGTGCAAGGATATTAAATCAGAATTTATAACTAACATTTTCAAATAGTTTCTAACAAAGTATGGAAATTCAATGTCAGGCTACAAACAAATAGCCCCCCATTACAGACTAACAACACCATGTCACAGATAAATATCCTTATGCAACAGTCCAATATGCACATATGAAAGATAATATCTCAAATTCATAGACATACTCCCGTAAATCATAGGCACATATCTCAGAGTAATAGAGAAATATTACATACATGGATATGTACCTATGTATCCTATACATGTGTACTCTATAACTATGTCAAAGAAAACTATAACCACATCACAGACAAAATATATCAATTTTAAAGACCAAGGTCCACACCCCTCAGAGCAAAGTCCCTAATAAGAGACTAATATCCCCAACTCTAATAAGAGAATAATATCCCCAACCCTAATAAGAGACTAATATCCCCAACCCTAATAAGAGACTAATATCCCCAACCCTAATAAGAGACTAATATCCCCAAGTCGGTGATATCAAATATCCACGACATTTACAAACCACAAAGGTAGCATTGACAACATATTCCTCAAGTATTAAAAATCTTTGTCGCTTTCACGTCATATTATAATCGTTAGGTTTCGGGCAACCAGTCACAAGTCATTATTGAATATGAGAAGATTTAAGTCACAACAAAAAAAGTCTGTTATCTGCCTTGTTCCCTTCCATGTTATATGTCTTGTTCTATTTCATGTAATATGCCTTGTTCTCTCCCACGTTATCTGTTTTGTTCCATTTCATGTTATCTGCCTTGTTCTCTCCCACATTAATCTGTCTTGTTCTATTTCTTGTAATATGCCTTGTTCTCTTCCATGTTATCTGCCTTGTTCTCTTCCATGTTATCTGCCTTGTTCTCTCCCAAGTTATCTGCCTTGTTCTCTTCCATGTTATCTGCCTTGTTCTCTTCCATGTTATCTGCCTTGTTCTCTCCCACGTTATCTGCCTTGTTCTCTTCCATGTTATTTGCCTTGTTCTCTTTCACGTTATCTGCCTTGTTCTCTCCCAAGTTATCTGCCTTGTTCTCTCCCACGTTATCTGCCTTGTTCTCTTCCATGTTATTTGCCTTGTTCTCTTTCACGTTATCTGCCTTGTTCTCTTCCATGTTATTTGCCTTGTTCTCTCCCACGTTATCTGCCTTGTTCTCTCCCACGTTATCTGCCGTATCCCCACCCCCCCCCCTCTCTCTCTCTCTCTGTGCCGCGATCGACAGTTACACACGCGGACACCATTTCAAATAATGTTTCTTTCAATAATATTCCTAACCAAATTCCAGCATTTTCACCCAACAACTTTGATTTCTTTTTTGTTTTTCTTGTTTTCTTTTTTTGTTTTTAAATCATCCATCCATCACAGCTACATGATACATGATACATGATACATGATACATGATACATGATACATGATACATGATACATCGTTAGTTGATAAGCAAAGGTTGGATACTCCTCCCATGCACGCTCGGTTAGGCTGTGTTGCGTCCCTTTCTATATTTCCCTCTCTGTTGAAAATGTTACCATTCGACCCGGTTCCGCTATGAAGGGAAATCATTCTGAACGTAATCGATAGCGCCACAGTGTGGTAACCTCCCATTTTCTGGGCTATTTTTGGCCTTGTAATTTGTGTGTATAAATTCACCCCCTTAAACAAAGGCTGACGCTACCTTGACATATTCTGAATTTTGACTGCAATCTTTTCCTAAAATATTCTGTATATTTTTTTTTTACTACACGCTACACTTAAAATTTCTATCTGTTGACTACACACTAGTCTTAAATGTTTTGTCGGTTGAGGCTGTGGGTTATATTATTAAAAAAAATATATATATCTGCGTATTGCGTCCATAACATCAAGCCGGACCAAGCTTAAAACCTTGGTGGTTTTAGGATTTCGTTTTTTCTTCCCTGTTAAGAGTTCGCCCGCAACTTAGCAAACCAGATCCTTGGGTACTCTAACAAAATCGGTTTAAAAATTATACTTTAAAAATTATTTTTTTTTATCTGAGCCCTCGATTTTAGCAGAAGGCATTTGTAAGAGGTGGGGTGTGAAAAAAGTATATGGGTAACTGAGTTCATTGGTGTGAAGGAATAAGTGGAAAGCCGAATTTGAATGTTTCAGTCTTTCTTGTTTCTGACTACTTTGTTTAACAATGAAAGCTTCAAGCTAAAACGTTCTTTCTATCGTCCTGTCATTTTCATTGAACCTTTCATTTATCCATGTCATACACGTTCTTAAAATTGGAAGACATGAGGTTTTACAAGGCGTTGGATTGGTCTGTGAGGCTGTACACGGCCTTACTGTCACCTGTGAGGCGTTGGTTTATTCTTTGAGGCTTTATAAGGCCTTACTGTTGTCTGGGAGGCGTTGGTTTATTCTATGAGGCTGTACAAGGCCTTACTGTCGTCTGTGAGACGTTGGTTTATTCTGTGAGGCTGTACAAGGCCTTACTCACGTCTGTGAGGCGTTGGATTGGTCTGTGAGGCTGTACAAGGCCTTACTGTCGTCTGTGAGGCGTTTGATTGGTCTGTGGGGCCGTACAAGGCCTTACTGTCGTCTGGGAGGCGTTGGTTTATTCTTTGAGGCTGTACAAGGCCTTACTGTCGTCTGGGAGGCGTTGGTTTATTCTTTGAGGCTGTACAAGGCCTTACTGTCGTCTGGGAGGCGTTGGGTTGTGCTGTATAGTGTTGCACAAGGCGTTGGCTTAGTCTGATTGTTGTATTGTAAAGGTGAGTAAGAGTTACATTGGATTAACTTGTGTGATGTCTACAGGCGCCCACTATGTTTAGATCCGTAACAACGTACCCACTAGTCTTCTCGTGCAGCCGTTTTAGTTTTAAACAAGCAAAAACATTCTGTTCTGTGCAGTAGATGTTTATTTGTACATTAGCTATGGGCGAAAATAGTGGTCACCGATCAATGTCTTTTCCTCCGTCGTGAGACCGTTGCCAAACTAGAACTGCCCACCTCATATTCTTTTTTACTATTTTGAACACGTGACGGTTGGTGATGTTGACCAACCCACGCACGTGATCTAAGTGCGAGAGTTTTAGTCCTCTTATTTTTTGACGCATAATGTCTTTGATGTTAAGCGCTTTATGACAATTTATACTGAAATATGTAAAATACATACCAAAAAACATCAGAGTTTTTAAAGTCATATAACAGAATTATTAAAGTCATAAGCGTGGCTAAGCGTACAAAGTTTCTGCTACACTGGAGATCAGGAAGTGGTTCCTAACTGAGTTAAAGATATGACCCAAAGAAAAGACAAACAATCAGACACAATCGCAACCTTGATAAAAACAAGTCAAAAACAGAAAATATACCTGGGTCAATATGGAGAAGATTGAATTAGAGAGAAAACAACAAAAACATATTCAAATAAATGGGATCAAAGAGTAAGCACTTTAAACAGAGCGATTTTTTGTGTGTCTACTAAAAATCATGTTTGTCGATCTGAAGATACGACAGAGACTGTGACTAAACCAGATAAAAGACCTCCAGTTCCAGTTAGTAGGAGCAAATAAAATAAACTCTAAGCTGTTGTTACCCCCCTTTCCCCTTTCCGAAATGCGTCACAAAATATCGGCATATAGATACAGGCAAAACATCTTTTCCATACCAAACATTTACGCCCTTAAATCTAGTTCACGACTGCTGTGACGTCATTAGAACGCAAACATACAACACATATACACAACTGATGCTTGTTTTTTTTTAATTTCTGATTTGAAATGCAACTTATATAGAATAGTTGGAATTCAGTTTGATGAAGGACATGTTTTACTGCAGGCCTCAGCGAAATGAAGAGAAAATACAATTAAAATTACTCTGAGAGGCGCATTAAGGTACTTCCGTGGGGACTGTATGTGCAAGTCAGTTGATGTTTGAAAATTGTAGCTGAGTTTCGTAAAGTCAAGGTGCGTCCCCAAAGGGGGCTTGGCAACGCACCTGTGAACATAGTGACATCACAGACCGGGGACTAGATTGTGAGCTTTTAAGTAAATATGACAAAGTTCCAAATACAAAAAAAAGTACTTCACGTTCTTAAAGGAGACACACAAAAAACAAAAAACAAATGATTCGATTTCGGAACTGTCCCTCTCCTTAACTGTCTCACAAAGTCGCCTGGTCGAACCGTCTCACCCAACCGTCTCACACAGCGGCCTCACCACACCGTCTCACCAAACCACTTCGATACTCAGGCTTCACGTCTCAAGCAATAAACGTCTCATTACTATGTAACCCAGTTTCTACTTTCTCGAATCCCCCCACCCCCCATATCCGGCTCAGACTGAAATCACAGACACTGTTTGTGATCCTTGGAGCCCAACTCCTCCAAATCCTTCAACTCCTCCTCCTCCGCCCCATCATCGTGTCTCAGACACTGAATCCGTAGCAGTACACATCTCAGGACGAACACACGAAATAGCCCCTTCTGTGACTTGTGCGGTTTCCTTGTGTGAGGGTATCTGTACTTACATCTGACGCTCTCAGTGAAGGTATCTCTATTCATCACGGAGAAAAAACTGTGTAGTTAGCTATACCGACTACAATGTGATATCAACAAAACCTATATTTACTAGGAATTTATACAGACTTTGAACTCTGTATATTTCAGTATCGATACATATCAAGTAACGACTCCCTTATTGTTGATTTTTTACCATCTCTGTTAGAGCTATCTTTAAAAAAAAAAATACAACCATGGGAAGACTGTTATTAGGCTGTTTACATGGAATTATAAATCGAGTGGTATGTCATGGATACCAGTTATTATGTTCATTCTATCTATTATATGATGAGTAAAAAAAATTCTCTTTGATTAAAATTGGCGCTTACTTTGAGCCTCATGTCTACGAGTGTACAGCCTCATGTCCACGAGTGTACAGCCTCATGTCCACGAGTGTACAACCTCAAGTACATACTGTACGGACTCAGGTCCACTAGTGTACAACCTCAGGTCCACTAGTGTACAACCTCAAGTCCACGATTGTACAGCCGAAGGTCCACGAGTGTACAGCCTAAGGTCCACGAGTGTATAGCCTAAGGTCCACGAGTGTACAGCCTACGGTCCACGAGTCTACATCCTAACATCCTAAGGTCCACGAGTGTACAGCCTAAGGTCCACGAGTGTACATCCTAAGGTCCACGAGTGTACAGCCTCAGGTCCATGAGTGTTCAACACTAACCTTTAACAAACGACATTTAACATTGTACAGGATTTATTTCAACTGATTTTTTTTAATGGTTTTTGAGTTACGAGTAGAGAAACTCGATTGGCCGTGGATGTTTAACAGCAACATTTCCTAATCAACGTGTCCTTAATTTATCACCACCAACTAATCAAGTCACGTGATTTACTAGCGGCCTAATGTCATTCTGAGGTAACCGGAAGAAGCACAGGTAACTTACGAGGCAGGGGCGAGGGGTCATGTTGATTGAAATAACGGATGTGACGTTCCCAATGTGTGTCCGTCTTTGATGACGCGAGAATTATTTTTGGACAGTTGGCCGGTGGTTGGCTGGTGCGTTCAAGTTGAACAAAAAGGGGTGGGGGGGGGGCGCATGCTACCGAAAATAAGATTAAATCTGGAAAACACTTTTTCTTGGTACATTGTACGTGGTGCCGCCCGATAGGGCAATGCAGGCATCCATCGGGTTAACTATACATTGCAAAAAGCCATGCAATATTTCAAGACCTTGATGACTATGTACTATGCAGAATTAGTAGCTTAAGTCCAGGCATATGTTTCGGGATTCAAAGAAAAAAAAAATAGATCAAATTTTACGACAAAATGTTAATGCTATTGTTATTTTATAAAGTTATAGCATGGATTCAGAAATTTCATTTCATTGTGGATAGAAAGAATAGAAAGCCATTGTATTGATGTTATTTTCTTTCATGTCTAGACGCCCACTTCATTATTACCGGGCATTCTTTCTTCGCATTTGAAACAAGGGGGCAACAACAAAAAGAGATTAATCCTCTCATGATAATGTATTGTTTACTTGCTACTTTTTTAATTGGCTGATCTTTGAATACGAATTTAAAAGAAAAAAAAAATTAAAATTATTATTATTTTTTTTTTAAAACATAAAGACAACACCAAAAAGTCCATCTCTTTAATGAAAGACAGTTGGCCGATTATGAGAAAATTGTATCATTAAAGCAAGATAAAAAGATAATTGATTAAAAAAAATATACTACTGCATTACGGTAATAGCTGTAGGTAATAAAACCTACACGAGCCAAACCAAAGGCGTTTAAGACGAGCATCAATTCGAGTGTTGGCGAGTGTTGACGTGTCACTGTTTTCAATTGGAATTTTTTTAAAGTTTTGTTATAGCACGAATAATGTCGATTCTCAATTTCAATATATGTCGTGTAGAGAGATTAGGAAGCGAAGACAATAACGGCAGAAGATGATACGCAGACCAAGGAACAATTCATGACACTAGTAACTGTAAGTCATGACCTTGACAAATAAGCTGAAATGTTATGGTTTTATTTGATATGGGAATAGTCGCTAACATAGGCGATCATACAAGTACAGCACCGATGTGAAGGGAACACTTTTAGGAGAGCCAGAAGTGATCCCTGTAGAGAGAAACCAAAGGTCAGAGGTCGGGACGTAGGGAAGCCAGATGAGTGGACGAGGAAATGTTGTTAGCAGAAATGTTCCCAAAACTAAATTGTTGAGAGAAAGAAAGGGAAAAAACAACAACAAAAGCTAGTTTAAATATAAAAGATGTGTAAGAATGAAAGCAATAAAGATTGAGCGAGATCGTAAGAGATACGCAGAATGTGTGTGAATATACACCGAGGAAAGAATGTCAGAGACACATGAACATATTCAGTTTATTTGAAGAGAATGATGAAAAGACAATTATAAAGGGGAGCTAAAAAAAATGGTTCAGTTATTAGTTGAAATGAGATGCTATTCAGTTTAAATGGCTACCGGTAATCATCAAAAGATAGACACACGTTTTGATCCCAGAAGTTGGGTGAGAAAGTGAAGACTATTAATTAATAGAGAAACAGAGAGAAACTGTAAGACAAACACAATAATAGAGAGAGCGAAATATAATGAAATAGAGAGAAAATAAAATGAGAGAGAGAGAGAAAAAAGAAAAAGAGAAAATAAATGAAGAGACGCAAATAAAGGCAGAGAGAGAGAGAGAGAGAGAGAGAGAGAGAGAGAGGCTGAGAGAGAGAGAGAGAGAGAGATAGAGAGAGGGAGAGAGAGAGAAAGAGAAAAGAAAAAGAGAGAGAGAAAGACAAATATAAAAAGAAAAAAGAGATAAGTAGAGAGAGAAAGAAAAAAGAAAGAGTGAGAGAGAGAGAGAAATAAAAAAAGAAAAAGAGAGAAAAAAAAAAGAGAGAGAGAGAGAAAAAAGAAAAAAAGAAAATAAAGGAAGAGACAAAAATAAAGGGAGAGAGAGAGAGAGAGAGAGAGAGAGAGAGAGAGAGGCTGAGAGAGAGAGAGAGAGATAGATAGATAGAGGGTGAGATAGAGAAAGAGAAAAGAAAATTAGAGAGAGAAAGACAAATTTAAAAAGTAAAATTAGATAAGTGGAGAGAGAAAGAAAAAAGAAAGTGTGTGAGAGAGAGAGAAAGAAAGCAACAGAGAAAAGAACACGAGAGAATGAGAGAGGGCGAGAGAAAGAAAAAAAAAGAAAAAAAAATTAGAGAGAGACAGGGAGAGATTAAGAGAGAAAGAGAAAGAGAGAGGGGAAACGACATAAATAAATAATAAACCAAGAGAAAAAAATCCGAGAGGAGACAAGATAGAGATAGGCACAGCGAGAGAAGTGACAAGCACCAATTGAAAACACGGTGCTAGGCTCGTTTATCTACAGCGATCCACGAGCTCGCCAAAACTAATGGGCTCCCAAATCCCCAGATTTTTTCTGCATTAAAGCCAAGAATATGGGGGCCGGGTATTTCTGGCTCGGAGCGGGCCATTTACAGTGTATCTCGTCGACTTCTCGCGGGAGATCTCGGGCGACGAGAGGGCTAATGTGGGGCTCTCGAGGAAACTCTTTTAATGTTGCCACTAAAGGGGACATAATTACAGGCGCACGGCGGAGAGTGTTTTAAGAGTGAATCGACCTGATTGGTGCTTTGATTTTTGAGAGTAGACTTACCTCCCTTCGCCCGCCCCTCAAACTTAGACGATGTTGAGACTTGACTGGTGTCAATTAATTTGTAGTTTTTTTTTTTTTTTAAAGTAGGGTCATTAATTGAAATCTAGATATGAAGACAGGGCCGGCGCTAGGGGATGGCGAAGTGGGCAACCGCCCAAGTACCGCGTTTGCGGGGCCCCGCGCGTTGCCGGCGTATACTTATAATATACCTAAGCCTACCAATAGCTTCTAATCCAGTCAACACAATATTCGGAAACTAAGCGAGTGAACAAATATCTGTTACGACGCGTCTCATTATGACCAGGAAGGCCCCAGTGCGACTATAACGTGCCTTAATAGCTATCGGCGGAATAGATAACGTCAGCGGCCCCCCAAAATTCAATTTGCCCAAGGCCCCGCACCCTCCTAGCGCCGGTCCTGGTGAAGATAACAATGTATTCCCGGAGTCTACTTTCTAGTTTTTTGACGAGAGCCAAACTAAATCATTGAAATGATTGTTGGTTATTTACACAGACGGTCGACTCTCTAAAATCGTAGAAAGGAGATGTTGGACACCAACACTAACATCATGTCACACAATTTACCCAGGAAGTACATCATGGAGACACCATAATTGTTAATTAACACAATTTTAGGACATGCTTTATGCACAATGTTTCTTTGAAGATGGTTTGGTGTCGCTTTGTCGGACTTTATATATATATTATCATGTGTATGACTGGGTGCAGGTGCGTAATGATATCACTATAGACCAGGTGTGTAGTAAAACATTATATCCTTATACAGCCAGAAGTAGAGGTAAAAAGGCTTACCGTTAAACAGCCAGGAGTTTAGATAGATAAACAAATATATCGAAGTGGATTAATTTATCTAGAGTAGGAAACCTAAATACAGTAGGATTACCGTACGATTGTCGAATTTTAATATTTAAGAAACATAGAGAACTGTGGTAAGTCTACTCATACATATATTTAATTTTGTTGAATGAATTTAATTCAGGAGGCCTAATCCATCTTCGTGAGGCACGTTATCCCACATGGATTGATATTATGGATGGCAACAATTAGCAAACAAAAAAAAAATGGCGCCAAAAACCAACACACTTCTGGTGGAGATGTTTTTGCGATCTCAAGACTTCGATCTCAAGACTTCGATCTCAACAGCTCTCACTGGGAAGTGTGCTTATTCAATTGATCATCCCAACAGATTCCCCCGCTGTCCACAAGGACCTGGCCTGTCCGAAAGGTGGTGGGGGGCCGTTTAACTACGGTCCGCTTACATGGTCATCCCGCATCGCGATCGATAAGGTCTGCGGTCCTGACAATTATACGCCCTTTGGGGACCCCACACACACACACATTTAGTAGATGTGTTAATGAAAATCTAAGCCAACCTGTTCTTAAAACACTTCTTTAAAAGTTTATCTAAGTTTATAGTGGTAAACCTGTTCTTAAAACACTACTTTACAAATTTATTGAAGTTTATAGTGGTAAACCTGTTCTTAAAACACTACTTTACAAATTTATTGAAGTTTATAGTGGTAAACCTGTTCTTAAAACACTACTTTACAAATTTATTGAAGTTTATAGTGGTAAACCTGTTCTTAAAACACTACTTTACAAATGTATTGAAGTTTATAGTGGTAAACCTGTTCTTAAAACACTACTTTACAAATTTATTGAAGTTTATAGTGGTGAACCTGTTCTTAAAACACTACTTTACAAATGTATTTAAGTTTATAGTGGTGAACCTGTTCTTAAAACACTATTTTACCAATTTATTTAAGTTTATAGTGGTAAACCTGTTCTTAAAACACTATTTTACGAATTTATTTAAGTTTATAGTGGTAAACCTGTTCTTAAAACACTATTTTACCAATTTATTTAAGTTTATAGTGGTAAACCTGTTCTTGGAATTTTGAATTACATGGATTTATAATTTTAAAAATACGTTTAAAAATAAATGATTAATAACTGATGATAATACTACGCATAAAAATTAACAATAACAAAGAAAGAACTCTAGTGTCTGACTTTGGGAAAACATACAGATTAGGAAAATATGCTAGATTTATTTCATAAAGTTAATCCTTATTTTAAAGCGAAATTTCCGTTTAGCATTGTTATTAGCAGCTAAGAGCGCTTGCGTCAAATCTTACAAATATGTATGTACAAGTTTCAAAATTTATAATTTAAAAAAAAATAGATTATTTTTTAAATTCCACAAAATAGATTTAAATAATGAATAATATGTCTGTTATAAAAGCACTTTAAATAAACGTATTGTGAACCAATATACATTTTTAAATATGTGTAATTTTACTTCCCTCGAACTGATGGCGAAATAAACTTATCGGCGATACAGTGACTTCATCGAGTGATTAGCTTCTGTTATTTCTTCTGATTTCATTAAACATAAATGAGGTGACCAAGGACAGCTGGTCGGAAACGATGCCGAGGTGTCCAAGGACAAAACTCGACAGCAATGCTGTCAGAGTCTAGCAAATGAGAGTCGTGTATTGTAAAAAAAAAACAAAAAAAAAAAAAAAAAAAAAAACGGCAACACAACTCTATCTGCACCGGAACACACCGACGCTAGAAGGTGCTGTGGGGGTAAGGCGGCGCGTAAAAAGGGTTCGAGATTGATTCCGCTTGATGCACGGACATATTTATATTAATCTTGTGTTTTAGCGTAACGAAATGAGAAATTAAAGCAAGAAGTGCATATCTGATGACGAATCCGGTTCAAAAGATGATTCGAACTTCGAGATTGTCTCGTACTCGAAACAAACTGACATTTTTTTAGATTTAATGAAGATTTCTTTTTTTTTTCTTTTTCAGAGTAATTTTTTTGTAGAAATGTTCTGCTGCCGCTTTGGATTGTGAGGAACCTTAATGTAAGGACCAAAAAGATGGGCGAGGAATAACGGACAAGCAGACAGCCTAACAAGCTAACATAGTTGAATAATCCACGGAGAAGCGAAGGGCTTTCAGGTTCAAGGACATGGACTGTAATTCCTTTTATGGAAAACTTCTGAAAGTAAAGTTGCTGCTGACGCCCAAAGAAAAAACAAACGCAAAAAAAATTAGAATCCCCCCCCCCCCCCCCCCCCACCCCCCCCCCCCCAAAAAAAAAAAAAAAAACCTCTGGGACCTCAAACCACGTTTGTCCTGCACTCGGGCACGCTATACAGCAAGAACTAGGACTCACGGGCCGCCTTGCATACTTACAGTCGAACGGAGCCGTTGTCAACTTAACAACATCTTTTTTGTTAAAGCCTGTGTGTTGACCGGGTTCTAGCCGCGGCATGCAACCCTTAACACACTCATTTAATTTTTTTTTTTTTACCGGCGTAACCAATTAACTTGGTGACACGTGCTGCCACTCCTTTCCCCCCACCGCCCCTGATCGGCAGAGTTCATTTACGTTTCCATAAGGGTCTGCACTGAGAGAGATTTCTAGACTTTTTTTTTTTTTGATTTGGAGGGTTCTAACTTCCTCCCTTTAAATGCGACGGTTGACTGTGACCGACGGACTTCTAGGAGACTTACTAGATATCATGACAAGACACGATACACCACGGCGTGCACTATTTCCCGGTCTGTGTGTGTGGATTAATATTTGTACCTTTCTAGGGTCATACTTGATTTGCTGCGATGTACACGTTCATATAGTTATTATTTCTACTTGATTTTGTAATTTTTTTGTTATCAGCTTAATAGTACGATTAAATTGTTTATTCATAGTGCGACTTACTCCCGGTATCGGTTTTCCTTGAATACTGGTTTTCACTCCATTCCTACGTATTGTTCACCCAACGAACGAAATCTTAAACTATAACAAGCTTGTAAAACAATAAACGTTACTAAAATTGTTGACATAATTTATTTTTTTTTTACCGAAATTTTCACATTTCAATTTTTCCCACCTCAAAATGTTAATAATAATTTTGTTATAAGAAAACATTGGCGTTTTTCTGATTAAATTTAAATGTCTAAACTGTAGTCATTTATATGAACGCCTCTACATTAGAAACTCATCAATCATTATAAAATATAAAATACGACATACGAATTTGACGCAAAGATTAAAAAAAAAACAATTTAAAAAAAACACACAAAGAAAAACGCAAATTGAAAACAATGCAAAGAAACGTAAAATAATGTTTGTTACATCTTCTTCTTCTTTATTTTGAGGGCCCACGATCAATGAATTGATCATTCTGGCTCCTATGTTTCAGAGGGGTTTGCGATGTTACTGTGCATGGGTTTCAATGGGATGCTTCACTGGTTGCAAGGGCGACTCAGCAGTGATGTTATGAACTGGGGTTGGAATACAGGAGGCAATAGACACAAATGTGTCGAGTGTAGCCGCCTCAACTGTTGCTTTTGGAAGCTTGTTCCAGTCCCTTATTGTCTTCGGCAGGAATTAGGAGCTCCTGTACTTGGTTCTTGTTTTTATCAGCCGGAACTGTCTGTCATGGCTTCGTCGCAGTCTGGGGGGAAGATGAACGAGTTTCTGTTTGATTCCGGAGCAGTGGACCAGCCCATTTTTTATCTTGTACAATTATATTTAAAGGTTAGTTTTTATTACATTATAATTTTAATAATTGTATATTTTTGGAATAAAAAAACCACAACTTTTGAATGTTAACATACACAGCTGAAATGTGTGTGTGTTTTATTAACAATTTAAAAGCAATCAGTTGTATTTATTAATTTTTCTTTAAAGAAGGGAAAATACGGTATCAGTTTTGTCACTCGCGGTTATTAAATTTAAGAAACCTAAGAGTTTTGGAGAAATAAGCTATTCGCGCTATGACGTCATTTGCGTGATTGTTTAGAACAAATTAATTTAAAATTTTATTTCGCAATGTTAACAACGCATTAAAAGACGCACTAAAAACGACTGATGTTTGGGTTTTCCCAATAAATGTTATTACAAAGTAATTCTTTGATCATGATTTTTTAATTTTTTAATTTTTTCATAACTTTCAAACACATATAAAATACTTAAAATAGTTCCTGAGTTGATACTTTAAATGTATTTGTAATTTATAATAATAATACTTAAACGTTTCCTAAAATAAAAGCGGATTTAAAATATTTTTGCGCATTTAAATTTTTTCGATTTCCGTAAAATAATAGAAAATAACAATGATTGTTTTTAGGAATCCGAACGTACTTAAATAGTATCTCCCTTTTGGCGTTATGTGACTCTAGCTCATTCTCATATATATTATGTGTGTTTTTCTTAAAAGGTGGAACACATTTGGAAGTTCGCGGCATTTAGTCAAGGTATGCCACTGATCACACTTTTTTTTTCTGTTTCGGATTTTTGTACATATCGAGTTTTGACTTTTCAAAGTTGTTCAAAAGTCACTGGGCGTTTGTCATGTCATGATTAGCTAGAGCGCTTCTTTGTGTCACTTCAGTCAATCGATCGACCCATCGTACCCCAGTGACACACTTACCATGGCTATAACAAATCAATTACCCTCATATTTTTCAACCAACTATCATGCAAACGGCCACCCCTTACTAACAACACGATTCTTTCCACCTTTCTATCAACAAACGCTACTCACCACCCTCTGCCCTCTACCGACCCGCCACTACTCACCACCCTCTGCCCTCTATCAAACAACGCTACTCACCACCCTCTGCCCTCTACCAACCAGCCACTACTCACCACCCTCTGCCCTCTACCAACCCGCTGCTACTAACCACCCGCTACTAAACACCCTCTATACCAACTAACGAACCAAAAAAAAAAAAAAAAAAAAAAAAACCATTTAAACACCCCCAAAAAACCTCCAATTCCCACAAAAACAAAAAAAAAAAAAAAAAAAAAAAATAAAAAAAAAAAAAAAAAAAAAAAAAAAAAAAAAAACTATTTGAATTCATTCAAAAATTCTACAATTGACAGAAAACTAAACAAATGAAGCAGGAGTACAAATTTAAAAAAAAAATCGATATATAGTATTGCATTATTTATTTAGACTTCTTGAAGAATAATTCATTTTTGTTTGTTTCAGAAGATCGCACAACATTGTCAACAACTCTTCATAGCTATAAATAGCCGAACTTCTTTGGTACATCCTATGAGATCTCACACAAAGACACAGAGGGCTAACACAAAAGTATAGAGGAAAGAGTTATTCCTTTTCATATAGTGATTTCAAATGTACAAGCAGAACATTTTTAAAATATCCTTAAAATGTCCAGATAAACAATCTTTTATTCATTTAGTCCGCGTGTGCCGACTGCGTTATTGTCGATCGTCCAGGGCTCTAGGGGGGGGGAGGTCAGGGCGGAGGGTGAGTCCTACGTTCAGACAATTCACATGGCATGGTCCAGCACACGGAGCCGGTGGCTACTGTACTAGTAAGCTCAAGCCTCAATCAGAAAAGGTATATGCTAGTTAGTGGGAGCAGTAGTTGCTATTCTACGAACTGTTACGTGACAAGTTTCCTTGGATCATCAACGCTTTAACATTGGCTGTCCTCCTCAGTGATGACCTGGGTATTGTCACTGCCTGGCATTCATCGACTTTGATAAAGCCATCTCCCGGTGACTAGTCTGTCCAATTTTTACTGAGGTCGTCACCTTCTTTCGGTACCCCAGTTCTTCATTGGAGATCGTCTCCTGTCAGAAGAGTCCATGCGTCCAAGGGGGGTGTTTTGTCATAAAAATTTCCAGCTTCCGTTATGATGTCCTTGTCGTCTTCCATTAATTGAATCCAGAAAGAGAACACACAAAAAAAAATAATTTTGAAGATTCTGGTCATAAAGTAGTTTCAGTGTAGCTGATCTCCAAAATCGCACTTCAGGTTCCAACATTACTTTCCGTGTTGCAATCGTCATCCGTCGTGACCTGGTGCCTTCTTCCCAAACTCAGTTATAGTCAGGTCTGCTGTGTTGCGACAGCAAATGACCCCCTCCCCCACCCCGCTTTACCCAAAAAATAAAATAATCCATACTGGTATTATTTTCCTCTCATACAAATATGTTAGACAAAATAATACGTCTCTTAATAGTTAAAACACAAACATAGCCAATTTTCAGGTACCAGAAGCACATATTTAAAACGTTCAAAAATGTATTAGACATATTTAAATCCTTTATTGATAAGTTACGATTCTTTTATCGATCGAAAAGAAAAATGGAAATGTCCTTTTTTAAATTTTTATTTACAATGTACATATTCATTTTAATACATAAATAAAGACATATTTTAACCACGGCAACATTTTACCATTATAACAATCAAAACACTAAACATCTCAATTATTTCGTTAGCATAGAAATGGGGCATCAATGAACTCCCTTGGAGACCATAATTACTGAATTAGTCAAAATTTCGATTTGGTAACCGCTGGGGGGAGCACGCTGGCACATTCGCACAGACTGGGGAAACAAAATAGTTTTTGATCGTTCGGTCCTAACTGTGAGAGAAAGAATTCGTCCTGATCGAGCTAGCGGTTACATTGATCTACACACTTCCGAAGCAACAACAAGGATTGATTAATACATTTTTATGGAGAGCTCCTTAGTTTTATAATTTTGCCTTTCCCCAACTGGTTGTTTTAATTCCAATTATATTAGACAAACTATGAAATTTTTATTTTATTTTGTGTGAATACATAACAATTTTTAAGTTTCAATGCATAAATAATGAATGCACACAATTTTATAGCAAATATTTAATTTAATTTTCAAAAGTTGTTTTATACTTTATAATAAAAAAAAATATAATAAATATCTAAAATTGCAAATATTATTTTTTGAATACAATGGAAACATTCTACTGATTTCAGAAAGGATGATTAAGTTAATTAAAACTGAGAGACAACTGAGGAACCCTTACATCAATATTACACCTCAAATTATACGAACATCACAGTCTTTAAAGTTTGTAATCAATATTTCAATGGTTCTCATTGCTGCATTCCGACACAATGACAGGGTCACATAGATACACCACTACACAATGACAGGGTCTCATAGCTACATCACGACATAAATACAGAGTCTCGTAGCTACATCATGACACAATGACATGATCGTGTAGCTACCTCAAGACACAATAACAGGGTATTGTACCTACGCCACGACACAATGACAGTGTCTCATAGCAACACCACGACACAATAACAGGGTCTGATAGCAACATCACGACACAATGACATGATCTTTTAGCTACCTATCGACACAATGACAGGCTATTTATCAACACCACAACACAGTGACAGTGTCTCATAACTACATCACGACACACTGACTGGGTCTCATAGCTGCACCTTGACACAATGACAGTGTCTCATAGCTGCATTATGACACAATCACAGGTTATTGAAACAAACCTGTAGCATGGATGCCCAGACAATCAGCTTTCTTCATTTAAGTGTATGGATGCACAGGTGGGGGGGGGTCTAACTGAATTAGGGTGTACGGGAGGAGACACAGAATTATTAAAAAAACAAAAACAAAAACAAAAATATACATTATTTTAAAAACTTAGCTATTTGTTCACATTAATTTTAGTAGCAATTTCGAGACATAATTTTGGATTTGTGAACACGTGGCTGAAGTTCGACCACTAGATCTGAGAACCTCTGGTTTATGCCGTAGCTTGTATAGCTGCCTGTACAGCGGCTTCGTTTTCCCTGTGGCGCTTGACTCTCTCGTCCAGTTTTCTGCCCCTTGTGGCCAGGAGGAAGATGAGCTCCAACATCTCAGCCACCGTGACCAAGCTGAAGCCCATGAACAATCCAATCTGGCCACCAATGGACCCTGTTGATACAAGGACATGAATCTTAGTTTCCGGCCAACATTGGGCCCCATTGATTAGAGACCCACCGAAAGGGATTTTCTGATTTTCGGCTGAAACCGAAACCAGGCCGAAAGTTAAAAATGACTTTGTGCCGAAACCGAAAGTAAACCGAAACTTAACTTTTCAGTTTCGGCCAAAACCGAAACTAGACCGAAAGTGATCAAATGGCAACTTTTGACGCCAAAACCGAAACCGAAGCCGAAATTCGGCCTGTCTCTACCGTTGATACAAGGACACGAACCTTTGCTTTTCTTGGTTTGCCGCATAATTGTATTTTTAATGTCGATGTTTGATTAGTGACAACTACCTTTGTATCGTCTGCAACTGAACCACAGATTAGCATGATTGCCTGCCATCACAAGGTTCTGCCATGTGTGTTTTACCTTTGCCCCTGGACAATATGATATATATATATATATATATGTATTTAAATATATATAATATTTTTTTACCTTGCTCTTCACCCTCTCCCGCATAGGCATAATAGTTTGTTTTTATTGCTTTTGGAAATGTTATGAAAAGCAAGCCTGGTTTTTATTTAGTATTTTCACCAACTACCTTTCTGTTCTTCTGCACCGACACATCTTTGTTGATTACAAGGAACGAACTAAGAAGTTGGTCCTTGCAGCTAGGACTGAATATGCCAGTCACCAGATTGTGGCTCAAGTAGGGACTTATTTGGTATTGTGGGTCAGCAGACCGGTAAACAGAAGGACACATCTCCGCAGGCGAGCTGCCGGACACTCTAGATGAGTTTTTTAAATTACGAAAGTTACTAAAATCAGGGCAAGACTTGAAAATTGCACCGATGCTCCAAAATTCTTGCCATTTAACGGCGCTCATATGAGCGAATTTTTGGAGGTCAATGAATCGTATGTGAAGAAAATCATGGTTGACTCCCCGAAAAAGTCATGGTTTGCTCGACCCTCTTCCAGCAGGGCTGTTGCACGAATGTTTGGATGAAATAGTCCCTTTTATAACTGGTATCATAAATCAGTATTTTAAAACTGGTATTGTTACATCCTCTTTTAAAGCGGTGGTTGTAACTCCAAGAAAGCAAATCTTGACCCAAATATGTTTGAAAAATATCGCCCCAGTCTCAAATCTGCCATTTGTATACACAATTTTAGAGAAAGTCGTTCTCTGCCATCTCATGAACCACCTCACTCAGTGTGACTTATTTGAGCCTTTCCAGTCAGCATACAGGGCGCATCACTCTACTGAGACAGTCCTGTTGCGCGTCCTACAGACCTTCTGTCATCGTGTGGTGAGGGCAAGGTATCCCTTTTGTCGTTACTTGATCTATCGGCAATGTTAGATGTGCTTGACCAAGGCATTCTTCTCCAACGTCTGCAAAATACTTTCGGTTTTTACCGATACCATCCTGAGATGGTTCCGTTCGTATCTGACAAATCGGGTCCAATCAGTTATAGTAAACGGCTTGACCTCGAAGCAATCTATTATTGAATTCAAATTACCCAAGGGCTCGGTCCTTGGCCCGGTTCTTTTCATTAATGTACGTTCAGCCCCTGGGTGCAGTAATCAAGCAGTTTGACATGCTACATTACATGATCACGGATATACCCAACTTTAGTATCCGTGATCCCCTCTCAGTTCCCACAGAGTCTTAGTATGACACAGAAGACAGTGGAGTCAGTTAAGCACTGGATGAAGATAAACAAGCTCAAATTGAACGATGAAAAGACCTATCTGATCCCATTGCTACCGCTCAAAAGATAAAATCTGTAAATAACACACCATCCATTACTCTCTCAGGTAAACAGATTGAGTTTGCTCAAACAGTGCAAAACCTGGGTGTCTACCTAGACAGAACACTAACTATGGAAAATCACATTAACATGCTTTGCAAGGCGATTTTTCTAGAGTTGCGCATATTTAATCACATCATACCTTTCTTAACGTTTGATGCAACAAAGAGACTGATTTCTGCATTCTAACTATGGACTAATGCAATGCTCTCATGGTGGGTCTTCCAGCTAGGCTCCTGGGTACAATTAAAAAGGCTCGAATTTTTCTTCGCAAAAGCAAATTTGACCATGCTAAAACACTTCTGACAGAGCTGCATTGGCTGCCGGTCCGCGCTCGCATAGTACAAAATTGCAACTCTATGCTACCGCTGCTTGCATGACCTGGCACCGTCCTATCTCAAAGCGCCCATGACGTCTTATGTACCCACTAGACAACTCCGCTCATCCGATAGTGGCAAACTCTCGATACCACGTGACCGCCTTGAGACTTTAGGAAGGCGCACTTTCGCATTCGCAGGCTCGACAATTCGGAACACACTTCCTGTCGCTCTCAGAAACAGCCAGACACTGGAGTCTTTCAAACCCGAATTGAAAACACATCTATTTCGCAAACACCTGCTGGGGTGATTCTGTCTACCATCTTTTCCAGCTAGCTATTATATCCTAGGTGAATATTGGCCTGTGTTGTTTATGGTTGCAAGGGATGAAACACTAAGACTTAGAATTGGTATTTTCGTATATCGTTTTTGTAATGTATTTGTATTTCAGTGTGGTGTAATATAGAATTTTTCATTTCTCTTTTAATATGATTGACTTTGTAACGCGCTTCGAGCCTTTGGGGACGAAGCGTGATTTTCAAATAAACTTTATCATTATTACTATCGTTGTTATCATTAGGGACTTGTGCCCATTCTTTTCTTTACCATATTTAAAAAAAAAAGAATATTAGTACATTATATTATTGAGTTATTTAATTATCCAAAATAAACTTACTGCAATCAAGACGCATTAGAAACATTAAACTTAATTTTGGAACAAACCAGAAATGTGTCTATTCCTATTCTCTTTTTAAAAAATATTAATTCTCTCTCTCTCTCTCTCTCTCTCTCTCTCTCTCTCTCTCTCTCTCTATATATATATATATATATATATATATATATCTCTCTCTCTCTCTCTCTCTCTCTCTCTCTCTCTCTCTCTCTCTCTCTATATATATATATATATATATATATATATATATATATATATATATATATAATATGTAAATTTATTTACTCTTACATAAATGCTTTTTTTTGGGTGTTATTTTACTGATGAAGGCATTTACTGTATGATCATTATTAAAATAAACTTGTATTGTTTTATGTACACAAATGCACTGTGTCATTAATCTACTCGAAAACATTACCGCAGTCCAATCCACTCAGAGCTGACAAAAGTGGGTTTCATCCATGGGTGAGCCATTCTTTTTTTAAACCCATAGCAGTTGTTAACAAAAACGTTAAGTCGTGTTCACCAATTCACCAAGCAAACCTTAAACTGGCAAAAATGTTACGTCATGTTCACCAACTCACCAAACAAACCTACGACTGAATATATGTTACGGCATGCTAACCAACTCACCAAGCAAACCTTCGGCCGAGTAGATGGCGACTTGTCTCATGGTCGTTACGACCGGATCAGAATAGAAGAAATGAACGTAAGCCAAACTCTGATTCAAGGTACTGTCATAATAAAAGGAAGTTTGAATTATTTTGCAGTACAAATGATCAAATAGTTACATTACATCCATCCGTACTGATACAATTCACCAACTTGATACTGTGTCTTTAGATCCATTGCATAATTTTTTTTATTTAAACCATTAAGTAATTTGACATTTTTTTCCACTGCATAATCTTATATGTCATCCGTAGGGCACTGTCAGGGCCGACTCGAGGGGGGGGGGTGCGTTGCGTGATCATCACACAGGCGCCCATGCACCCAAACCGTTGGCCCATTCACCCAAACCGTTGGCCCATGCACCAAAACCGTTGGCCCATGCCCCCAAACCGTTGGCCCATGCCCCCAAACCGTTGGCCCATGCCCCCAAACCGTTGGCCCATGCACCAAGACCGTTGGCCCATGCACCCAAACCGTTGCCCCATGCAACCAATATGCAATCAAACCGTTGGCCCATGCACCCAAACCGTTGGCCCATGCACCCAGACCGTTGGCCCATGCACACAAACCGTTGGCCCATTCCCCCAAACCGTTGGCCCATGCACCCAAACCGTTGGCCCATGCCCCCAAACCGTTGGCCCATGCACCCAAACCGTTGTAGGCGGCAAAATTTGTTAAAATAAAAGATATAATAATTCTGAACTCCTCCCATTATTTTCCAGTGGGTGACAATTGCCTAATTTCACCCAACCTAAAAATTTCTAGCGCCGGCCCTGGATACTGTTTCATTTAATCCTTTGGATAATGTTACATTTCTTCCATTGGATGATCAAACATTTCCCCCGTATGATAGTGTAATATTTCTTCCATTGGGTAATCTAACATTTCATAATTTGGATAATGTTACATTTTAATCAGTGGACATTGTTTTATCTCATTCATTGGATAATGTTACACTTCAATCAGTGGACATTGTTTTATCTCATTCATTGATTAATGTTACACTTCAATCAGTGGACATTGTTTTATCTCATTCATTGGTTAAATTTACATTTCATTAATTGGAAATCTTACATTTTATCTTTTTGATCCCTTTTCCCTATTGTAACACACGTAGCATACTTACAATCCCCGTTGCTGCATCTGTATGTTAAGGAAATATTCCGTTGGCTTAAAATCTGCAGATGTGACCGAAGCTTTGTATGTCGACTGGACACAGGGGAGTGGACAATCGCATTTGGTTCTGTTCTTTCCGCCATAATAAAGTCCTGAGGTTTGGGAGAAGAAAACAATTATGCTGTTTGGAGGCTATTAGGCGCGACATCTATGTTGTTGGAGGCTATTAGCTGAACAATATTATATTCTCACATGTTCTTATCATCAATCATTCTGGATTTTCATGATATCCTCAATCCTGAAAAATCGTTTTGACCAGTAGATTCATAAGACACGAACAATTTGTGTCAATATAACAATATAAGCTAAGCTTTAATAATAATTATACATGATACACAAGTAAACGTTTCGGGACATGCCTTCATCAGTACAACAAAAAAGCCCCACACAAACACATTTAAATAAGTATACATTAAATTTGCATAATATATGTTTACATATCCTACCCAAAAGGGATAAGTATAAATGTAGGATATGTATACATATATTATGTAAATTTAATTTACACTTATTTAAATATGTTTTGTTGTTGTTGTACTGATGAAGGCATGTGCCGAAACTTTTACTTGTGTATCATGTATAATTATTATTAAAGCTTAGCTTATATTGTTATATTGACACAAATTGTTCGCGTCTTATTAAACTATTTTAAAGCTTTATCGCAGTCCAACACTCTTTAAAATTAGTTATTTTTGACCAGTAGCCTAGGAGAGATGTTTTTAACAGGATTTGATAACATGACTGACAGCTGACACTCAGAAATTAAGACATTTAAAATTGTTAAACATCCAACCTCACAATGAAATGTTCTCAGAATTTGGTAATGCAAAAAAAAAAGGAAAGCTTATGATTGTTTTGACAGTTAGTATTTTTTTTGGAGAGAAAAGCATGACATTTGATGACAGTTGGATGACAGTTGGATGACATACTTTGAGCATCGAAATAGCATTTGGCCAGGTGATCCACAGCACAAGAGGTTTCGTTGCCTGAAACGATTTAATACATGACTATGATAAAGTCTCAGTATTCTTCACTATAAAAATACTCCACTTCCTTAATTCTGTTACTGAAATGATTGATAAATTCTTTAAATACACAATGTAATGCACCTTATAATGTTTCTTTTGAAGGTTACGACTCTAAATAAAAATATTCTTGAATTATCCATTTACCCCCATCTCACCCCCAACCTTCCCCACATCAAGCAAACAAAATCTAGATTGACAGTTGGAGGTAATAAAATACATAAAAATGTATTACTAAGGTTACCGGTGTTTTGTTTGGTTTGTTTGACGGTTTGTATAAATGTGTCGCCTTAAGTCAAACACACGTTTGATTTGAAATCTCCTTTCCATTAAAGAAAATAATCAAATTTCCTGACTGAAGAGTCCTTGCTGGCGTTTATTTTACTGAGCAAAAATATGGTTTTGTTGATCCGTGAAAGCTTCCCATCCCATCTGTAATACAGAGATTTGAGTTACCTGGATGCAAGAAATGCCTGCAGCCGTTGCAGGTGTCCACCACAAAGTTCATGAAGCACTCAGTCTCACACGCCTCCTTGGTGTAGTTGGGGAACCTGTGCAGTGGATTCTTGAAGGAACCAGACTGTGTGTCCACACAGATGCTGCCCCCAAACGCCTTGAAAGGGGGAGGTAAGCCCTCTTTCTGGGACCAGGCAATTAAAAAAAGTATATGTTAACTTTAGGTCAAGATAAAATAAAACAAAGTATTTGATTGTAACTTTGATATTATCAACTAAAGATAATATCAACTAGGCATAATATCAAGTAAAGTTAATATCAACTAAAGGTAATATCCCTTAGTTAGTACATGTGATATGTAAAATATATCAACAGCTGAGGGATAATAAAGATTTATATAAACATTAACTATTTTGTGATACTAAAAATTTTGCAAGCACAGTTAAACCACTCTGAGTGGTACAAAAGATCTATCTGGCCACGTAAGACGATGCACATACCACATTTTTGCTAATCTCCACTTCCAACGTGACATTTGCTCCTACAAGAAATCCACTGGACAGTGGCAGAGGCTCTTCATTGGGCTCATGGAGCACGATCTGTTAAAGAGAAATACTAGTAAAATGACAAGCCAATAAAAAAAAATATTTTTCTGTATGGACACAATTTTTTTTTTTAATTTAAAAAATAAATTTCCTCATGAGAGTTGGAATAATAATTTAAAAAGGGAAAGTACTACATATTGTTAACATAAAGGCTGTTTTTATAGGTTGTCTTTCCAGCTAACCAAATTAGCTGTGTTCTTATAAGTACCGCTCTTTCGAAGGTTTGATTTCTGAACACTGGTTCCAATTAGACTAAAAATAGAATGACGTTAAAAGGATAATGCAAGACTCATTTCTTGCATAGAGAAATACATATATCTAGATCTATCTGTATCCATCCATCCATCCATCAATCTGACATTTTAATAATAATATTTTTTAAAGAGAATTACTATTCTCATTTTGAATTACTTGCTACATCTGTTCAAAAATTTATTAAAAGCGATTACAAAAATAAAAGTTAGATAGTATGTTAAAATGGTTTGTGGAAATGAATGACAGACGGACAAAATGTTCTGTAAAAGGTTTTTCATATTCACCTTAAAGCCAGTCATGTGGTAGATTCTGTAGGGAATCTCGACTGACGGAATGTCCAGGTACATGGTCAACCCTCTCATGGCATTGCTGACAGCCGGGCTCATTCCATCATTTCTGGCGTCGCTGGAGTTTTCTGATCTGTGTTTAAACCGAGATGATATTTAACAGGCAGATACAAGTCAAGGATAGAGCTGATTACTTACCATGCTGATACAAGTCATGGATAGAGCTGATACTAAACAGGTAGATACAAGTCATGGATAGAGCCTTATAACTAACATGCAGATACAATTAATGGATAGCGCTGATACTTAACATGCTGATACAAGTCATGGATAGAGCTGACACTTAACAGGTGGATACAAGTCAAGGATAGAGCTGATACTTAACAGGCGGATACAAGTCATGGATAGAGCTGATACTTAACATGCACATACAAGTAATGAAGAGAGCCTTATACTTAACATGCAGATACAAGTCATGGATAGAGCCTTATACTTAACAGGCGGATATAAGTTATGGATAAAGCTGATACTTAACATGCTGATACAAGTAAAGGATAGAGGTGATACTTAACATGCAGATACAAGTCATGGATAGAGCATGATACTTAACACGCAGATACAAGTCAAGGATAGAGCCTTATACTTAACATGTAGATACAAGTCATGGATAGAGCTGATACTTAACATGCGGATACAAGTCAAAGATAGAGGTGATACTTAATATGCAGATACAAGTCAAGGATAGAGGTGATACTTAACATGCTGATAAAATTCATGGATAGAGCTAATACTTAACAGGTGGATACAAGTCATGGATAGAGCTGATATTTAAAATGCAGATACAAGTCATGAATAGAGCTGATACTTAACAGGCGGAAACAAGTCATGGATAGAGCTGATACTTAACATGCAGATACAAGTAATGAATAGAGCCTTATACTTAACATGCAGATACACGTCATGTCATAGATAGAGCTGATACTTAACAGGTGGATACAAGTAGAGACCGACCGAATTTCGGCTTTGGCTTCGGTTTCGGTGCCGAAAGTGGCCATTTTATCGCTTTCGGCCAAGTTTCGGTTTCGGCCGAAACTGAAAAGTTAACTTTCGGCTTTATACCGGTTTCGGCCGAAAGAGAAAAGCTAAATTTCGGTTTTCTTCGGTTTCGGCTGAAATTGACTTAGACTTGGATGGCCGAAAGTGACTCAGGTTTTCGGTCATTTTAATACCCAGTGAAAGCGATATTTAGAACAAATTAAGCGATCTTTAAGAACAATCTAAGCGATCTTTAATAACAAACTAAACGCTCTAATAGAACAACCTAAACGATTTTTAAGACCGAACTAAATGATATTTAAGAGCAAAACAAATGATCTTTAATAGTAAACTAAATGATTTATAAGAATAAACTAAGCGATCTTTAACAGAAAACTAAATGTTCTTTAGGAACAAACTAAAAGGTCTTTAAGAACAAACTAATCTATCTTAAGGAACAAAATTAATTATCTTTAAGAACAAACTAAGCGATTTTTATGAAAAACTAAGCGATCTTTACAACAAACTAAGCGATCTTTAACAACAAACTAAAGGATCTTTAACAACAAACTAAACGAGCTTTAACAACAAACTAACCGATCAATAACAACCATCTAAACGATCTTTAAAAACAAATTAAGCGATCTTTTAGAAACACATTTTTTAGAGACCCTGTTTAAAAAAAAATATTTTGCATTAATTTCCCCTCCTCTCCCCTCCCCTCCCCCCCCCCAATTTTCTCCTACCATACTAATTTAACAAAAAAATTTTAAAACAATTTAAATTACTATTACATTAAAATGGTAAAATCCAAAGTATTCATTAGATCAAGGGTCTCAAACTCAAATCATAGGGGGAAGGGGGGCACAGGAGGTAGTGTCTGAATGAGAATGGGCCGCATCAAGTCATCCACAAAAAAGCAATTACAACTGTTACAATCTGCTCAACCTTTATAAATAGCAATAAAATCATTAAGGATTCTCAAGAACTACTCACTGTTGCCAGAGACCTGGCATACAAAAATATATAGAAACATAAAAAAAAAATAAATCAGAATTAGACTAGTCGGTGAGATTCGACTGAAACCGTCGCGAAGAGTCACGTTATAGATATGAGAATTGGGGAAACGGGCCGGCGCATTTACACTAAACTTTTCTGTCATGTAGCGAGCCGCAAAATATCGTCTTACGGGTCACAAATGGCTCGCGGGCTCCGAGTTTGAGACCCCTATATTAGATGTTTATTTATTAATATTCACGATTATCTAATTTTTTTATAAAAAGAATGTACATTTTTATACTTTCCCACATCATTTTCGATGTATGCAGAATGTATGCGGGAACGAATTTCAAAATATCTTAATATTTCATTTTCGGTTTCGGCTTCGGTTTCGGCCAAAATTCATTTTTAACTTTCGGTATTTTTTCGGTTTCGGCCGAAAGTCATTTTTAAACTTTCGGCATTTTTTCGGTTTCGGCCGAAAGTCATTTTAAACTTTTGGTCTATTTTCGGCTTCGGCCGAAATCAGAAAATCACTTTCGTTTGGTCTCTAGATACAAGTCATGGATAGAGCCTTATACTTAACAGGCGAATACAAGTCATGGAAAGAGCTGATAATTAACAGGTAGATACAAGTCATGGATTGAGCCTCATACTTAACAGGCGGATACACGTCATGGTTAGAGTCTTATACTTAACAGGCGGATATAAGTTATGGATAGAGCCTTATACTTAACATGCTGATACAAGTCATGGATAGAGCCTTATACTTAACATGCTGATACAAGTCATGGATAGAGCCTTATACTTAACATGCTCATACAAGTCATGGATAGAGCCTTATACTTAACATGCTGATACAAGTCATGGATAGAGCCTTATACTTAACATGCTGATACAAGTCATGGATAGAGCCTGATACTTACTTAACAGGCTGATAAAAATCACTTAAATCGGTTAGTGTTTAATTTAATTAAAAAGGTTATTCCTGATAAAATTCCGCGGAAAACCTCCCTTCCCCCCTCCGCCCCAAAACCACCCAGCCTTACACCGACCTGGGGCTGTCATACACCACCTATGGTTTGTATCGCCCAATTTTTAGAAACATTACTCTAGACGAACATGCACAATTCTTAACCTAATGCCTGTTAACACCCTTATCCTGTTCCTACTTGTTTTTCTTTCCATCTCTATCGGAACTGTGCACGCTTTTCATTGTTCAACTTTTCTAAAAGGGGAGGATTGTTTGTTCTTCCCGATGTTGCAAAAGAACGCACCAAGTTGCACCCAGTTTCACCGATGTAACACAAATGACATGAACATTTATTTCGCAGCACACAATACGATGTGGCCTTCAAACCATTTTTTTTCTTTTTTTTTAAAGCAGGTGCGACCACACGAAAATGAACCAACGTTAATGAAAATAACAACCCAAATAATCAACACACCAAAAAAAAAAAAACAAACAATAAATCACCCCTCCCACCATCTCTCGTGACCCGATCTCAATCTCCCTTACACTTCTTTGGCGAGCTTGTTGACATCTACGGTCATGCAGAAGCCCATCTCCGTCAGTCTCGGATGAGAGCAAGGGCAATGGTTCCAGAAGTGATCTCCCCAGGAACACCTCAACTTCGAAAACGTATATTTTTTGAGGACCCTGTCCAGCATTTTTGACACCTCCTCACTCGAGTTGTAGCTGGCATTCTTGGGTGGCCTTGGAGACAAGGTTCCGGTCATTAATGATGCATTTAAAAAAAAACGACTCTATTTAAATCCCATAAAATAAATATTTTTATAAATATAATTTTAAAAACATTTACCATGTGAGTATTATTATTACAAATTATAATTAAATTTAAATTGATAATTAAAGGATTATACAAAGTATATTATCTGAATGTGAATTTTAACATTTGTAATACTATTTTGACAGTGAAATTTATACCCGATTTGGAGGTTTCCCTAATCGGTCACAAACAACACCCACCTCCCCCCCCCCCCCAATCATTAACGACACTATACAAACGAACAACGTGGCCACCCAACCCAGCATCTACCAACACACCAGGGGCCTGCATTTGAAAAGAAAAAAAATAATTGTTCTTCATTAGAATTTTTAAGATATGAAAATTTCAGGTACAAAACGTCACTTTTAAGATGATCTTGTCGTACTTTCAGTCTTTGATTAAATGTAAATTTTAAAGTAATAGCACACATTATTCCAAACAAGATCACATTTTCACATGAATCATAGAGTTTATTTAAGGCACCCTAGTAATTGCCAGTGACAGGACTAAACTTTAAAAAAAAAATAATAATTTAAGCATTTGAAAAAAATGAAAATATTTTGTTTTCTCTTTTCAAAATGAATACAATCGCTTGCTTTCTAAACTATTGTTCCAACACACAGCACACAATTTGTTTACTTTATAAACCTTGCCACTTTAACATTTAGTAAGCCGTATTTTGTCACCTCCGAGAGATTGACAATTTTTAAAATTTATAAATAAAAAAAATTAATTGAAACTTAACCTTGGAAAATACTGATCAAGCAATGTTTCAATAGTGCGATAAATCGGAATTTGGATAATTTAAAATGAAACTTTAAACTATTTATTATTTTACCCTATTTTGGTTTTTAAAATTTCAAAAGTGAGGACAATTTGCTGAGGGAAAAAAGGAGGGAGGGGGGGGTCTATTACATTTGAATATCAGTATCTCCTAGCCAGTTTATGTAACAGATTGATATTTGGTACCGATTTTAATTTAAAAATAAATAACCATATTCTTTAATTATACGGCGTTAAACTATTAAAAACTAATTGAAAATGCAATACAATGCGTGGTAGAATGATGTTGGGACATTAGAATATTAATATAGTTCACAGATGGGCAAAAGTGTGCAGAGGCGTTACAAGAGAGGGGGGGGGTGGGGCTTACCAAACCCGGGGTACATTTATTCATATTTATTACAAATGTAATAAAATATTTGGCTACGATTTTTTTTTTAAATTTTGCCCTATTATAGGCAGCACAAAATACGCCATAGGATGAGTGGCTGCCCCGGGGAGCACAAGATGACCCATAAAATGAGAGGGTGCCCCCGGGTAGAACAAGATTAGCGATATAATGGATTGGTGTCCCCGCATCACAGGATACGCTATAAAATTAGTGGGTGCATTTTATGAGCATAGCAATACCTCAAAGCTGAACCATGTTACACACATCAAATAGCTTTATATTTCTTACAGTCAAAGTGGGACAACCAGGTATTCCATATAGACCCTTGGCAACGTGTATAACGGCTAATGTATTTCACACTTAGAACTGTCAGGCATTTTCTATTAAGTCTACCCTGCAGACACGTGTCTTTGGTTCATAAGTAGAACATGCCGCTACATCGGCTGGCATAGATATTTGAGTTTGGATCGATCAAAAGGGCCTGTAGGCTCATCAGAAAGTTAAAATAATACACTAGACTTTTAAAGACATGAAAATCGGTTGATTATAATCTCTTTAGACATATGATTTCCGTTCATTACGATTATACGTTAATAACACTGTTCTGGAGTTAGGCGGGGACTGAGTTTAATGTTTAACAAATATACCAATGTATCAAAGTCCGTTAATGTTACAGATATTTTAAATGGTGCATATATATAGTTTAAAAAAAGTTAAGGTCCTTGTTGTTAGAAATGTATATCATTTGTATTTCGGAGGCTTGAAAAGTGGATGAGCAGCCCTGTTTTAGTTAGAAGGAAGCATCTTTTGATGTTGAGACTTCGCAGTAGCAGCTACACTGTAGCCCAATATGCCTTCCATCATTACCGCGGTAACACCGGGGTCATATCCTCTAATTTTTTAATATTGAATTTCATGCTATAAGCTGAATGCCAGTTGAACCTGCCGCTTTCCACAAGTGTTTGTTTAACAAGTGTACACCAACAAGTCCCCCCCCCCCTTTGATGGGGTGCAATTACATATTATAACATTATTTAAAAATTCGTTCTCAAATTTATACACGTTGACTCTCAACTTAACATCAACTTTACATCGCTCAACTTTACATCGCCTTTACACATATCTATTTAAATAAAGTATGAAAACTAACATGGGAATTTGACTCATTATTTTATGAACCACGGCTTGGTACAGTCCGGTGATCTCCGTCAGCTTGGCCAGGTGAGTAGCCGTGAAGTTGTCTCCCAACATCTTGATGTGGTTGTAGTCGAGTGTGTTCTGGTCACATAACGTTATCGCCGGGAAGTCTTTCTCACTCACGTAGCGAATGTCGACGCTGGGAGGAAAGAGAAAGTTCCCTTTAAGAAGGTGCCTCATCAAAGAAATTGAGTTAATTGAGTTATCTTTGTGGCCCTCCCCCCTGAGTCCTCTCCAAATCTTATAGCTCAGTTAACAGATATCATTCTTGCTATGTAAATTCGTACACCAAATTTTAATGCGAACATTTGTTATTTTGAGGTTTAAGTAACAAAGTTATCAAGATATATATTTTATAATTTTTTTTACAACGTGAATTGAAGTTGATAGATAGTGGTGCAAAGTTTGTGTGTGTCTGTGTGTGTGTGTGTGGGGGGGGGGTAACACGCGCTTTTCGCAATAAAATTCTCCAACCTAGTGACAGTAGGGTAGCTGTAGTAGTCGGTCATCTGCCAGTAGATGACGGTTCCTAAAAACAGGGCCATGATGCACACCACACACATCCAGAATATGCTGCAACAGACATGACATAGTTATATGCATTGAAACTGTGGTGTCCAGCATCTCAAATTTCTGACAATAAATAAACATGACATATTTTTAGACACGAGACCGTGGTGTCAAACATGTCACCATTTATGAAAGACGTTGTTTATACTTTGCCATGGCGTGTTTTTTGTTGTTGTTTTGGCATTGAAGTCTTGCTATAGAAGGAAAATGCCTGATTTTTTTTCCCACTAGCGTACACTTTGTAAGATGCTGAACAATCTGTAATAACAATACACACGACTAAACAGAAAACTAAACTTTAAAAAAAGATGAGATAATTTAGATTTGCATTTAAATTTACCACCCAATTAATTTTCATAGAATCTGGGACTAAGTTTGATGAAAAAAAAAACACAGCAGTATGTCTGATATTCTCCAGCTGGTTGCACACCATTCTTTGTCTGTAGCACTTGTCTTAAACACGTACACACACACATAAAAGTACCGTTAAAGTCTCAATCAAAGTGTGTAGAGTAATTTTAAAATGAAAAAAACAAAAGGTTTGATTGGCTGATTGTGGACGAAAGAGGAATGCATCGTAAGCAAGCCGTCCTTAGGTAAGAAAACACAACAACTTAACATGCCGTCAATTAAAGGGGAAAATTGACGAGCATTTTTGTGTGCGAGAGAAAGAGAGATAGAAAGAAAGAAATAAAGAGATGGATAGAGGAAGAGAAAGAGAGTGAGAGAGGAGGGGGAGAGATAGAGAGATAGAGAGATAGAGAGAGAAATTTGGGAGAGAGAGAGAAAGAGAGGAAGGAGAAAACAATAAATGGAGGACATTAAGGCTGGAAGAGAGAAAGGGAGGGAGAATATCGAAAGTGAAGCGACAATTAACTTCTCTCTAAAAGTACATACTATTCAGAGTTATTGATTATTGTTAATTTCCCGTTATTTAAACCACATAAGCCTACAAAACGGAGTTTCATCACGTACTCCTAGAAAATTCATCTGACGGTCTCAAACGACCAGAAGATGTCACCTGACGTTCTTGTAAAGCCAGTAGATGTCATCTGATGTTCTCATACCAACAGAAGATTTCATCTGACGTTCCCATACGACCAGAAAATTTCATCTGATATTCTCATACGATTAGAAGATGTCATCTGACGTTCTCATGATTGTAATTAGTTTTTGTAATGTTGCGTTTGTTTTAAATGTGGTAAATTCAAGTTTTTTAAACATGGTTGACTTTGTACCGCGCTTCGAGCCTTTGGAGATGAAGCGTGTTTTTCCAAATGAACTTTATTATTATTATTATTTTCTCACGTACTCGTACGACGAGAAGATGTCAATTGACGTTCTCATACGACCATAAGATGTCATCTGAGGTTCTCATACGACCAGAAGATGTCACCTGACGTTCTCATAAGACCAGAAGATGTCACCTGACGTTCTCATATGACCAGAAGATGTCACCTGACGTTCTCATACGACCAGAAGATGTCATCTGACGTTCTCATATGACCAGAAGATATCATCTGATGTTCTCATACGACCAGAAGATGTCACTTGACGTTCTCATACGACCAGAAGATGTCACCTGACGATCTCATACGACCAGAAGATGTCACCTATCGTTCTCATACGACCAGAAGATATCACATGACGTTCTCATACGGCCAGCAGATGTCATCTGAGGTTCTCATACGACCAGAAGATGTCATCTGACGTTCTTATACGACCAGAAGATGTCACCTGACGATCTCATACGACCAGAAGATGTCACCTATCGTTCTCATACGACCAGAAGATATCACATCACGTTCTCATACGACCAGAAGATGTCATCTGACGTCTCATACGACCAGAAGATGTCATCTGATGTTCTCATACGGCCATAAGATGTCATCCATACACTGGGCTGTTTACGCCGTCACGTGGTGTACATCTTCTTGACATTGAAATATATATATCATTCAGGCGCCCACACACGGTTTAAAACAATGAAGTCAGAAAGTCTCCAGTCTAAATACTTGCTGGTGAATTTATGTCTGACTCGAAACAAACAAACTCGGATTGAAGCAGGATAGAAGTACAATCACGATTCTTTACCGAAAGAGACAGAAGAAGGGACAAATGAAAATAATAGAGAGAAAAAGAGAAATAGAAAGAGAGAGAGAGTGAGAAAGCGAGAGGGAGAGTGAGAGAGAAAAAGAGAATTAGAGAAAGAAGGTGGGGAAAGGGAAAATAACAGATAGAGAGAGAGAGAGAGAGAGAGAGAGAGAGAGGGAATAGAGAGAGAGAGAATAGAGAGAGAGAAAGAGAAAGAGAGAGAGAAAAGAGAAAGATAAATATAAAAAGAGAGAGAGAGGGAAAGAGAAATAGAGAGAGAGAGAAAGAGAGTAAGAGAAAGAGAGAGAGAGAGCAAAGAGAAGTTAAAAGAGAAACACGAAAAATTGAAAGACAGACACCTAGAGAAAATAGAGCGATCGAGTTCGGGCAGACAATATCGAGAATGAACCCATGTTATATAATATATAATACAGAGGAGTAAATACCCCCCCCCCACTTTTAATTATGCAAAATATACAGTTCACGAGGTAAAAGACAATGCCAGAATTAAAAAAAAATATCGAGTCTAATCTTTCATTTTAATTTGTAGAATCATGCCAGCTTGGGTAAAGAGCAACGGAGTCCGTTTCTTAACATTGACGTGTTTTGTCGAATTGTGTACATTGTCATATAAACCACTCTTTGTGTACATTTTCATATAAACCACTCTTTGTGTACATTTTCCTATAAACCACTCTTTGTGTACATTGTCATATAAACCACTCTTTGTGTACATTGTCATATAAACCACTCTTTGTGTACATTGTCATATAAACCACTCTTTGTGTACATTGCCATATAAACCACTCTTTGTGTACATTGTCATATAAATCACTCTTTGTGTACATTGTCATATAAACCACTCTATGTGTACATTGTCATATAAACCACTCTTTGTGTACATTTTCATATAATCCACTCTTTGTGTACATTGTCATATAAACCACTCTTTGTGTACATTGTCATATAAACCACTCCTTGTATATATTAATATATAAACCACCCGTTTTGCACATTGTTACATCAACCACTCATTGTGTAAAATTTTACATCAACCACTCATTTTGTAAAATTTTACATCAACCACTCATTGTGTAAAATTTTACATCAACCACTCATTGTGCAAAATTTTACATCAACCACTCATTGTGCAAAATTTTACATCAACCACTCATTGTGTAAAATGTTACATCAACCACTCATTGTGCAAAATTTTACATCAACCACTCATTGTGCAAAATTTTACATCAACCACTCATTGTGCAAAATTTTACATCAACCACTCATTGTGCAAAATTTTACATCAACCACTCATTGTGTAAAATTTTACATCAATCACTCATTGTGCAAAATTTTACATCAACCCCTCATTGTGCAAAATTTTACATCAATCACTCATTGTGCAAAATTTTACATCAACCACTCATTGTGCAAAATTTTACATCAACCCCTCATTGTGCAAAATTTTACATCAATCACTCATTGTGCAAAATTTTACATCAACCACTCATTGTGCAAAATTTTACATCAACCACTCATTGTGTTCATTGTTACATCAACCACTCATTGTGCAAAATTTTACATCAACCACTCATTGTGTACATTGTTACATCAACCACTCATTGTGCAAAATTTTACATCAACCACTCATTGTGCACATTGTTACATCAACCACTCATTGTGCAAAATTTTACATCAACCACTCATTGTGCACATTGTTACATCAACCACTAGTTGTGCACATTGTTACACCAACCACTCATTGTGTACACTGTCACATCAACGACTCATTGTGTACACTGTCACATCAACCACTTATTGTGTACACTGTCACATCAACCACTCATTGTGCACATTGTTAAATAAACCACTCACTGTCGCCCTCTGTACAACTCTGATCCCACGATGGAGGGCACCCCGTGCATGGTCGAGTTCTGGGCATAGTAGACCAGCAGATCCTGAAACGGAACAGGTTTCAACTTGTCAAATATATGGCTACATTAATCATCGTATTTCTTTATTTGTTAAAGTGTTTGTATGGTAGGAATTGTGAGGTAAGTATCAAAACCATCGTTAGCCTAGCTGATTGTTGCCTTCAAGAAACTGACGACACCCTTGTCAATAATCAACACCCTGTCAATACAGAGTTATAAACTTAAAGTTAGCAACCACTAAGTTCTTTGATCTCAGAAACTTTGAAATGAAATTAGTTTTGAACATAATTTATGTTTTAAAGATAAAAGATAAAGTTTATGGCATAAATATTATTCCGGATGGATTCTACGTAGTCTTTTTTTGTGTGCGTTCCGTTTGATTGAAACCCAATTAACATTGTGATTTAATAATTAGTTGGTCATGTAGGATTTCGGTTGGGGATATATTAATGTAAATAATAACGAATCATTGGACAATTAACTATTTTTGGCTGCTGATAAATTGACTTGATAAATAAATTTAACTGTTTTTTGTGTGTGTTCCTGATTTTAGTTTTAAGCACACAAAAAAAAAGGGGGAAAATGCTTTCTTTTAAACCACAACGAAAGCTGTTTTTAACTTTAAAAAAAAAATGTACTGACGTTTTTACCGTATTTATCTCGCTAAATAATATTAAATTTACAATCTCTCTACATATCCTTTTCTAAACATAAAATGGTTAAAAATTATGTATAAAAATTATTATTATAAAAGACATTCATTCCCATAATTCCAAGAAACTGAAATAGAAAAATAGAGAAAAGGACATTAAGTTACATGCTCTGAAATTTAAAAAAAAAAGATTTAAAAACTTTAGAAGCCATATACAATAAAAACATGCATTCTTACTCTATTCGTTAACTGTGGACGATTTAAATAAACGTATTAGAGATTGTGTTGGACTTGATCCTACAATAATTGTAGATATGAATAATGTAATACACAATCTTAAAGTAACGGACAATGCAATGGCGATTAAGATTTTGGTTAAGAAAATATATTTTAAGTAGTTGTAAAAGCACAAGCTGAAATAAGGATGGTCACCTTAAGAAATGAAAGAAAAGAATGGCTCGGCCTTTATGTATACGTCGAGTTGTCATTTCTACAACATTAGGTCATTTTTTCAAGAAATAATTGTTCTTTCTATAAATTTTGGGATCATTTTTGTCAGTAACTTTGCTAGCGCAATGATTCATGTGGTTATTTATGAATGTCAATTGGTCATTTCTGTAAGTCATGTTGCCTTTTTTGTAACTCATGTGGTCATTTTTGTAAGTAATGTTGTAATTCCTGTAGGTCATATGTTTATTTCTGTAAGCCATGTTGTCATTTCTGGAAGTCACTTTGTCAGTCCATTAAGGCACGTTGTCATTCCTGTAGGTCCTGTTGTCATTCCTGGAAGTCATATGGTCATTCATGTAGTCATTTTGTCATTTCTTCTTCTTCTCTATATTTAGAGCACACGATCAATGTATTGAACATTCTGGCTCATATGCATGTGGAGGGTATTTGCAATGTTTCTGTGCCTGGTGTTGATGAGGAAATTTCACTGGTTGCAAGGGATACTCAGTGAGGGTGTCATGCACTGGGGTTAAAAGGCCTGAGGTAATAGACGCATAGTTGTTAAGATTTGTCTCTTCATTTGTTCCTTTTGGAAGCTTGTAACAGTCCCTGATTCTCTTTGGCAGGAATGAGAAGTTCTATACTGGCTTCTTGCTGGTATGAGCCGGAAATGCGTGTCATGGCCTCGTCGCTGTCAATGGGGGAGAGGGACGAGTTTCTGTTTAATGCTGGAGCAGTGAACCAGCCCCTTGTTTATTTTGTAAATCATGGAGAGCCTGGATAGTCATCGTCATTCCTCCAACGGTGACCAGCCCGGTGTTTCCAGCATGTAGCGCTTCAGGACAAAGCGTGCTGCCCGTCGCTGGACCGCCTCCAACCTCTTCTCGGTAAATGGATCCCCAGACTGAAGATGCATAATCTAAAACCGGACGGACAAAGGCTTTATAAGCTCTTTCTTTCACATTAGATTTGCCAATCTTTTAGATTACGCCTTAAAAGAACCGCAAGATCTTGTTTGCCTTGTTGCATAAATTGTTAATACTCTCGTCCCAGCGGACGTCTCTTTGAATGGTAACACCCAGGTACTTTACGGAGGAAACTGGCTCAAGCATATAACCATGCAGTTCATAGTCGTAGTGTAGAGAAGTACAACTTCTAGAGACTGATAGTGCCTGGCACTTGGCAGAGTAAAATTCCATGTCCCGGCTCATCTCCCACTCAGCTAACAGATTGAGATCCTGGTGTAGCTTATCCTGGTCAGATCTGTTGGTGATCGTCCATATACACCACCGTGTCATCTGCGACCAGTCTTAAGTTGGGATGTCAGTTTCTCGGGTAGGTCATTGATGTATGCTAGGAACAAACAGGGGCCTAGCACCAAGCCATGGTTTGAACCCATGACTTAACACCGACAAATCTAGGAGCTTGCACGGTCCACCACTGCTGCCTGGCATCGGTTGCTGAGGATGCTAGAGATCCATGTTTTAGTAGTGCCTTGCATCCCCTATCTCTGAAGTTTGTGTAAAAGCAAACCATGATTGACACGGTCAAAAGCCATCGAGAAGTCCATCACCAGCACGTCAGTTTGCTTGCTGTTCTCCAGATTGGTCATCAAGGCCTTCTATCATTTCAAGGAGCTGGGTCTCACGTGACCAATTGACTCAGAAGCCATGTCGACAGTCTTTGAGTATATTTCTCTAGGTCACGTTGTCATTCCTGTAAGTCATGTTGCCATTCTGTAAGTCATTTTGCCATTTCTGTAAGTATTGTTTTCATTTCTGTTTTATGTGGTCATTAATGCAAGTATATGACTTAAGTCATAAACAAAGTGCAGCAAAGATAAAGGCACAAACAAAATACTATAATAAACAAACACTATCAAAGCTCCCAACAAAGCGGCTAAGACCATGGAAGTGATTTTGAACAAATGAAATAACAGCACACGATTTTAATCAGAAAACCCAAAATACATTTAAATGATGCTTTAAAAAAAATGTAAATTTAAGCCATCTCGATTGTTTTAGTCATTGTTGCCAGGCTTTCAAACTTTCTGTTGATCTCATTTAGAGCTAAGTAACTCTATTAAAATGAGCAGATATTTTTTTTTTGGTTGAAACTTTCAAAACGTTCCTGGCGTTGTTCGTTGATAAATTTAAATAAGAATTCATCGCACGCTCATTCATCTGTGTTATATCTTATGTTGTTCCCAGCTTATATAAGCTTATTTTCTAAATTATATATTAAAAAATCGTTTTATTTTGATAAAGAAAGGTGCATGTTTCAATGACATCGACGAAGATGTAAAAAAAAAAAATGTGGGCAAAATGCAGAGAAAATAATGAAAAATTAAAATTAAAAACAATACACATGAAAAAATAGAATTTTATGATAAAAAGACAATTTATAAATATAAATGAATGTTAACCTAAAACGTCATGTCAATGAATAATAATACAGTTAAATAAAATTTACAAAATAAAATGGACGCCAAGGAGAAATTGACAATCATATTTTGTAAACAGAAAAAAAGGGAAGAGAAAAAAAAACAAGTTTCGCATTATATTGACCAAAAAAAAAAAAAGATTTTAAAAATGATTAAAATGCTTGTATCATGAAATGTTTAAATGAAACATGTGAACCAACCCGTCCAATGACAAATGAAACATGTGAACCAACCCGTCCAATGACAAATGAAACATGTGAACCAACCCGTCCAATGACAAATGAAACATGTGAACCAACCCGTCCAATGACTTCGTCCGAAATGTCTAGTTCATACTTAAAACAATAAACTGAGTGCGCATAACAAAATTCACGAGTTTGTTTTGAATGAACCAGTTATGAGAGGGTTGGACTGAGTTATGAGAGGGTTGGATTGAGTTATGAGAGGGTTGGACTGAGTTATGAGAGGGTTGGATTGAGTTATGAGAGGGTTGGACTGAGTTATGAGAGGGTTGGATTGAGTTATGAGAGGGTTGGACTGAGTTATGAGAGGGTTGGACTGAGTTATGAGAGGGTTGGATTGAGTTATGAGAGGGTTGGACTGAGTTATGAGAGGGTTGGACTGAGTTATGAGAGGGTTGGACTGAGTTATGAGAGGGTTGGATTGAAGTATGAGAGGGTTGGACTGAGTTATGTGAGGGTTGGATTGAGTTATGAGAGGGTTGGAATGAGTTATGAGAGGGTTGGACTGAGTTATGAGAGGGTTGGATTGAGTTATGAGAGGGTTGGACTGAGTTATGAGAGGGTTGGACTGAGTTATGAGAGGGTTGGATTGAGTTATGAGAGGGTTGGATTGAGTTATGAGAGGGTTGGACTGAGTTATGAGAGGGTTGGATTGAGTTATGAGAGGGTTGGATTGAGTTATGAGAGGGTTGGACTGAGTTATGAGAGGGTTGGACTGAGTTATGAGAGGGTTGGACTGAGTTATGAGAGGGTTGGACTGAGTTATGAGAGGGTTGGATTGAGTTATGAGAGGGTTGGATTGAGTTATGAGAGGGTTGGACTGAGTTATGGGAGGGTTGGACTGAGTTATGAGAGGGTTGGACTGAGTTATGAGAGGGTTGGACTGAGTTATGAGAGGGTTGGATTGAGTTATGAGAGGGTTGGATTGAGTTATGAGAGGGTTGGACTGAGTTATGAGAGGGTTGGACTGAGTTATGAGAGGGTTGGATTGAGTTATGAGAGGGTTGGATTGAGTTATGAGAGGGTTGGACTGAGTTATGAGAGGGTTGGCTTGAGTTATGGGAGGGTTGGAGTGAGTTATGAGAGGGTTGGAGTGAGTTATGAGAGGGTTGGACTGAGTTATGAGAGGGTTGGACTGAGTTATGGGAGGGTTGGACTGAGTTATGAGAGGGTTGGACTGAGTTATGAGAGGGTTGGACTGAGTTATGAGAGAATTGGACTGAATTATGAGAGGGTTGGACTGAGTTATGAGAGGGTTGGACTGAGTTATGAGAGGGTCGGATTGAGTTATGAGAAGGCTGGACTGAGTTATGAGAGGGTTGGACTGAAGTATGAGAGGGTTGGACTGAGTTATGAGAGGGTTGGACTGAGTTATGAGACGTTCTGAGAAAGTTGGACTGAATTATGAGAGGGTTGAACTGAGTTATGAGAGGGATGAATTGAGTTATGAGACGTTCTGAGAAAGTTTGACTGAATTATGAGAGGGTTGGATTGAGTTACGAGAGAGCTGGACTGAGTTATGAGCAATGTTCCCTCCAAGGTTTGTTGGTTCGTGTGCAAAATCATCCATTGTGTGCAAAGTTTTACAGCTTCAATTTTTTTGTGTGCAAAATTTTACAGCCCACTCATATGCATGGAAATTTGCTGCGCGGTACTCAAAACTGCTGCGCGGCGTCTGTGAGATAGCTGCGCGGCCGCGCAGCCGCGCACCTTAAAGGGAACATTTGGTTATGCGTATGTTGAAATGAGTTATGAGAGGGTTGGACTGAGTTATGAGAGGGTTGGACTGCGTTATGAGAGGGTTGGACTGAGTTATGAGAGGGTTGGACTGCGTTATGAGAGGGTTGAACTGATATAAAGTTTTGAAGTAGGTTAATGAGGCACACAAAAATTGTGTGAATGAAGAAATATATGTTAATCGTTAATTATGATTATAATACAATATAATCTACACATTCAAACGTTTCGACAAACGTCTTCGTCAGTACAACGAAACTAATAAATAATAAAAATTAATAACATAATAAATTAAATGTACTTAATGTTCTATTTGCATTTCCTACCTTTTACCTTAATCTTAGATTTCATTTGTGTCATTTATTTGCTTTAAATTGTGTGGTTAAGACAAGTAGTTTTAAAATATCAAGAGGACAACACGATTTTCTGATGCTAATAGCTTGGTCATTAAAACACAATTCAAAGCGCTTTTATTTCAATCTCAAGAGTAAAAGAGATTTCGTCTCTAAATTAGGGGTAAGCAAGGGAGATTACGTCTCTAAATTAGGGGTAAGAAAGGGGGATTAAGTCTCTAAATTAGGGGTAATTAAGTCTCTAAAGTAGGGGCGATTAAGTCTCTAAATTAGGAGAGATTAAGTCTCTAAATATCTTAGCATACATGATCATGGCATTAAAAAAATAACATACATTTAATTAATTAAAAAATTGCTGTATAAATATATATATATATAATATATTCACCCCGCCCACCCTAGCAATATTTATATGTCAGGGCAAGGACGGCACCCAGCAGCATCGTTTCGCGGTCAGAGGGGAGGGGGGGAGGGAATCAGTCGGGATAGTAGAGTTTTAAGGGATGAGTCTTGAGGGCAGTTTTAAGGGATGTGTCTTGAGGGCAGTTTTAAAGGATGTGTCTTGAGGGCAGTTTTAAAGGATGTGTCTTGAGGGCAGTTTTAAGGGATGTGTCTTGAGGGCAGTTTTAAAGGATGTGTCTTAAGGGAAGTTTTAAAGGCCCGGGTGGTTGGTATATTGTGGATGTGTGGTGGGAGAGAATTCTATTGTTTGGGGGAGGGGGGCGCTGAAAGAGAAAGATCGTTCATATCGTTACATAGAGATTTCAGCCCCACCCCTTCCAACCCCCACCCTAAAATATTAGGGAAGAAGAAGGACATTATGATGCCACTAATTTCATGAAATAAAATTCCAGGTAACTGCACCAAATGACATGCTTTAAAAAAATATTTCGAGTGCGTTTGGTGAGTAATATTTTATTTTGCTTTTTGCTGAAATAGTTGGTGAACTAAATCTGTGGTGTAAAGGCGGGTGGGTCTTTAGAAGAGTAAAATAGTTGGTGAACTAAATCTGTGGTGTAAAGGCGGGTGGGTCTTTAGGAGAGTAAAATAGTTGTTGAACTAAATCTGTGGTGTAAAGGCGGGTGTGTCTTTAGAATAGTAAAATAGTTGGTGAACTAAATATGTGGTGTAAAGGCGGGTGTGTCTTTAGAATAGTAAAATAGTTGGTGAACTAAATCTGTGGTGTAAAGGCGGGTGTGTCTTTAGAAGAGTAAAACAGTTTAAAATGTGTGGATACCACCAGCCTTTGGAAAAAAAAAGGGGGGGGGGAGATTTATTGGAATTCTTATAAAATGCGTTTCTTGTATGTGTGTTTTGTCAAATTTATAGCACCAACCGCAAAATTGCTCGGTACTACATTTTATAAAGGATTTATGCGACAAAACATTGTTTTAGGTTGTTCAATTATGTTTGATATCACGCGAAACTAAGGAGTACAAAACATTTGAAAATTCAAGCACACTATGTGGTCATGTCATAAACACAATTCTAACAATCCATGTGATCATGTCACAACACACAATTCAAACACACCATGCAATCATGCCACAAACACAATTCAAACAATCCATGTGATCATGTCACAACACACAATTGAAACACGCCATGCAATCATGCCACAAACACAATTCAAACACAATGTATGTCCGTTACAATCACTATTCAATCACACTGGGTACATACGACACAAACGCAATTGAAACACACACTGTGTAAATACGTCACAGGCACAGGTAAAGCAACCCATATGATCGTACATAAAGAAACGTCATTTTAACACACACTATGCACCGGCCCTGTTATACGTCAATGTTTGACACGTGTCTAACGGCTGAACATACAAGCACATAAAGAAACCAAATATCGCTCCGGATAAACATAGGATAAAAAAAGAAGAGAGAGAGAGAGACAGAGAGAGAGAGAGAGAGAGAGAACGTCTATGGAGCACGACAAGGTAGAAAGAAAATTATTTATTTTCGAAGCGAAAGAAGGAAATGGGTGGTTTCACATCATTTCCGCTTTCATAGCATTTGTGGTTGCCATGGTTTGGCTCAGGAAACGTGGACTGGATTGGGATACCGTGATTTGAAAGGAAAGAAATTGTTAAGAGCAAAAGAATGCATTCTAATAAAAAAAAAATTATTGGGTCTGTTTTTTTTTTTTCTCATTATCGCTACTCATTTTTACTGGAATCGTGTTTAGAAACAACAGACATGATTTTGGAACGGAACCAAATTGAAAAAAAAATAAGTGGCGTCCACGGGGCAAGTTTCGCCACTTATTAAACAGCACTATGACACGGTTGCGATTTATGGACGTTTGAAAAAGGAGAATGAGAGAAGCCGAGATAGAAATGATCGTATGGGAGATCATTGCTGAGCAACGTTTCAGAGGGCGAGCAGCAGTTTATGAAGGAGTCAAGAAAACGGCATAAGATGCACGCAACGAAGCACTTGAAAAAAAAAAAGAAAGAAAAAACTAATGGCATTACGGAAAGCCAAATCTGACCAGGAGTTAAGATTCTCCAGCGAGAAATGCAGCCGAGATTGCCATTCCAGGATCCGCCTAATGAGCCATTTATTGAGGTGTACATAGCTACTCCATCGTCTTTATATATATATATATATATATATATATATATATATATATATATATATATATATATATATATATATATATATATATACACATATATTGTGTGTCTTCACTAAAGTGTAAAGCAGAAAAAATTCTTTGGTAACAATGTCCCATAGAACCCAGAAGTGTCATTGGAAGTACTAGACGACCAGTTCCCATATAACCACAGGACTGGAATGGATGCGAGAGGCGGTGATGCCCTCTAAGCAATTTATTGATATTCTTTGCTCGTTTAAATGGTAGTATAGTATTTTATATATAATGTGTTATGGTTCTGTCGATGCTGTGTTACAACCGTGTTACAGCTGTGATACTATGTATTGGTTTGATTGTGTTTAAGTGTTTTGTTTTCCTTCTAAATCTCCCAGATTGACTTTCTTCTCAATTCGTTGCTGCCCGGAAGAAAAAAACAACAAACATTTAACACGGAAATGAACAAAAAATTTTGGAATAATTAAAAAAAAATCATTTTTTTCAAATCCGTAGTATTTTTTGGATAAATGGTCATGTTATGTGTTACATACTCATCATATTCCGTCAAAATACAACATGTTACATACTCCATATATTCCACCAACATACATTATTTTACATACTCCATATATTCCAACATACAACAAGTTACACGCTCCATATATTCCACCAACACAGAACATGTTACATACTCCATATATTCCACCAACATACAACATGTTACATACTCCATATATTCCACCAACATAAAACATGCTACACACTCCATATATTCCACATACAACATGTTACACACTCCATATATTCCACATACAACATGTTACACACTCCATATATTCACCAACATACAACATGTTACATACTCCATATATTCCACCAACATACAACATGTTACATACTCCATATATTCCACCAACATAAAACATGCTACACACTCCATATATTCCACATACAACATGTTACACACTCCATATATTCACCAACATACAACATGTTACATACTCCATATCTTCACCAACATACAACATGTTACATACTCCATATATTCCCCCAACATCCACCACGTTATATAACACACAGGCTTACTGCTCGACTCATTCTCTAGAACGTTCCCCATTACATCCCATAACGTGAGGATATATCAGTCGCGTGGGGTGCCCTAGGGATGACACGGACGGGGCGCATTTCCCGGGGGTGTGTCCAGATCTCCTTATTTTGTAATCGACCACACTTGGCTTGACCTCCCTCAGCAGATGGCCAGCGTGATGTCCGTCTCTATTTTGTTTATTTGTTGTCTTTTGTGACCGGGGCTAAAACAACGTTGAGCATAATTAATCTTGGTGGGAAATTCATGTTTTCTTTAGCGGTTCTCACCCAGTTTAGACCTGCAAGTCTTTGTTTAGGCACCCGAAAAGCCACATTTATTAACATCGTTTTTCGATCCCATTAAAATTTTGCAGACGTGAAAAAAAACACAAATTCACTGCAAAATATTATGATGAGAATCCCTGAAAGCATACAAGGAAAAGCAAAGTATCTGAGAACCACTGTAGAGAATTTTTTTCTTCTTTTTCTCAGTTTTTTTTGGACAGAGTAAGAAGGCTTGAAAGCTTTTCTCCGTCATTTCTTATGTCCTTTTTAGAGACACTTGTTGTAATATTGAATGAGACACTCGGTGCGATGTTGATTGGCCGAGAAAATTGAAATTGGCCAACATTGTCTTTAAGTGCTACATTACAATTACAAAGAATGTTTTTAATTAAAAAATTCCCAAATTATGTTCCTTTGTTTTAAAACTCAATCAGATAAAGAATCTTTAGCAGAAAAAAGATTTGAAAGCTGAAAAACAATGTAAATCAGACTAAGACCCCACTAGAGAATAAGACTATAACGCAGAATAATAATCTAAAACATAACACGACTCTAAGGCAGAATAAGACTATAAAGCCGAATAAGACTCTAAAGCAGAATAAGACAAAAAAAAACAACCCCAGAATAAGTCTCTAAACAAGAATAATAACTAGACTAAGACTCTACTACAGAATAAGACTCTATAGCAGAGTAAGACTCTAAATACGAATAAGGTTCTGAAGTCGAATAAGACTCTAAAGCAGAATAAGACTCTAAATCAGAATATAACTCTAATTTGGAATAAGACTCTAAATCATAATATGACTCTAAAGTAGAATAAGACTAAAGCAGCAGTCGGGGAAAATGTTTAGCCATTACCTCAAAATATATTTGTTTACACCGACGTTACCCATCAATTAGAAAAGAAACAAAACTAAGACTACTGACATTCACAAACGTTTATTGTATCTAGTTATACGATGAACAAAATAAATAAACCAAAGCCAGAAATGTGTGTCTGCGCGCCCGATAAACGTTCTGCGAAAGACTAACATGACGTATGCAAGAAAAGACCCGCTGTTATGCAAGGTCCCGAGCCAACACTAACCACATCACGCGGGGTGCTTTTCTATGACCCACCAGCCGAATGCGCTGTTGCGACAAGGAAATAATGTCAAAACAAGAAACATTTTACCCCCATTAGGCGTAATTTACCCCCGGTTCTCCTACCCCTATTTTGATCATATTTGGAATTATTTATCCCAGTTGGCCATCCTTTATTTGTTTGTACCCCCCTTATCCTGTTCGCCGATGAATGAAGAATGCGAATAAACACATATAAATAAACAAAGAATAATACACGCCTCGTAAAGTTAACAATATCTATCTGAATCTCCGTCTCTCAGTATCTGTCCGTATCCTTATATACATGTGGGTCTACCGACGCGTAATTCCGGCCTTCCAGAAGCTACTCAGCATTTGTTTACATTTCTAGAACAAATCGAGATCATTTGACAAGATACTGAGAGACAGTCTAACCATGTTTAATTGGTAAACACGACAGATCAAAACAACTAGCACCGACCATCTATGAATCCAGCGTCTGCTTAATAATCTATTTTAAGGTCAAGGAAAGTTCACGCACGGGCAAATCGTGTAAAACGTTATACATAACACCTTACGTGGAAACCTCTTGAACTTTTTCTGTAAGGGATGATGCTGCAAATCAAACCAAGCGTCCAAATAGTAGGAGTGGACATGTAAATGAAATGAACATCTTTCTCCCCTCCAACCCCCAAACCGCACGAACCCCTCCAACCCCTCAAACCCGCGAATACTTCAAACCCCGCCCACCCCAATACCATTAACCCCTTACCCCTCCAGCCCTTCCACCCCCTCCCACCCCTCAAACAACTCCAATCCCTAAACCCCCTAATACCTCAAACTACCCAACCCCTCCAACTCCTCCAACACCTCCAACCCTACCAACACCTCCAACCCTTACAACCCCGGCTACCCCTCAAAACATAACCAACCCCCATACACCCAACACCTCAAACCCCTCCAACCACTCCAACCCCACCAACTCCCTCAACCCCACCAACCCCTTAACCCTCCAACCCTTCCAACCTCACCAACCGCCTCAACACCTCCAACCCCACCAACCCCCTCAACACCTCCAACCCCCAACCACTCCAAACACGCCAACCCCTCAACACNCCCCTTCCACCCCCATAATCCCCCACCCCCACCCCCCCAATCCCCCACCCCCCCAACCCCCCACCCCTCCCACCCCTTCAACCCCCATTCCAATCCCCAACCCCATGAGCTCAACCCCCCCCCCCTCAAATCCCCAACCTTCAAACCCCTCCACCCCACAATCCCCAACCCCCATACCCCCAACCCTCCAACCCGTCCAACCCGTCCAACCCGTCCAACCCCTCCAAATGGATAGATCAAATGGTCAAAATGGATTGAAGCATGGCACTAATAATAAAAAGTAGATTCGATTTTATTTAATATGCCTAACATGATCCTGTTACCTAACCACACGATCTCATGCTTTAATGGCAACCATTACAGAATGCATGGTAAAAGAACCAAGAATTAAGTCCAATTATGTAAATGATGATCATTGGAGGGAACTCTCTCCACCCCCTCCCTCCCCACAAACACAAACTTATTTTGTTTGTTTACCCCAGTCGACCTTAAAAAAAGCTTACGGCTGAAGACTACCAAAAAACGTCACACACAAGCTAAACCTGTAAGACGAGAATTTCGTTCCTTTTAAATATGTATCATCCTCTCCCTGATCTCACTTCAAACAAATAATAAAAAAAAAGGTTTGTTTTTTAAACTCAACAAATCAAAGTGAGTCCCAGACTGTGACGTAAAATCAATCCGTGACATAAAAATTGAACGGCCTTGAATTATTAATGTCGCGGGGACCGAGCGCTTTCATGATCGACTAGACAGGGGTGAGTGCTTAACCACAGCGTGTGAGCCGACAAACCAGTACGCAACTGATGCAACTGATGGCCCGATGATGATAGCTTGAAATGTGGGGGTTCAGTGTTGCATTACAGTATTACGAGGTTCAAAGCTAATGCAACGTCCGATACATTGGCTGGCCGTTAATTTACACCTGGACTTGCTGCCCTGATTAAAGTAAATTATCACACGCGTGAAATTCGTTCCAATAGAAAATAAATTGATCACAGATGTCACATTAATTGCGATCAAAACATTTTTCTATCACTGTTGTTAAACTCCCGGTAATGATAAAATATTTTAGGACGCAAGCACTAAATAGAGTAATATATATATATATATATATATTTGTATAGATCACCATGTCTTGTTCAGATTGGCATTTCTTGTTCAGATCATCCTTTTCTGGTTCAGATCCCAATTTCTTGTTGAGATCATCCTCATCTGGTTCAGCTCCCCATTTCTTGTTCAGATCATCCTCATCTAAGCTCAGGTCCCTATTTCTTGTTCAGATCATCCTGATCTGGCTCAGATCCCCATTTCTTGTTCAGATCATCCTCATCCGGTTCAGTTCCCCATTTCTTGTTCAGATCATCCTCATCTGGCTCAGGTCCCCATTTCTTGTTCAGATCATCCTCATCTAAGCTCAGGTCACCATTTCCTGTTCAGATCATCCTCATCTGGTTCAGCTCCCCATTTCTTGTTCAGATCATCCTCTTCTGGTTCAGATCCCCATTTCTTGTTCAGATCATCCTCTTCTGGCCCAGGTCCCCACTTCTTGTTCAGATCATCCTCATCTGGTTAAGCTCCCCCTTTCTTGTTCAGATCATCCTCTTCTGGTTCAGATCCCCATCTCTTGCTCAGATCATCCTCATCTGGCTCAGGTCCCCATGTCTTGTTTAGATCATCCTCATCTGGCTCAGGTCCCCATTTCTTGTTCAGACCATCCTCTCCTGGTTCAGCTCCTCATGTCTTGTTCAGATCATCCTCATCTGGCTCAGGTCCCCATTTCTTGTTCAGATCATCCTCATCTGGTTCAGCTCCCCATCTCTTGCTCAGATCATCCTCATCTGGCTCAGGTCCCCATGTCTTGTTCAGATCATCCTCATCTGGCTCAGGTCCCCATTTCTTGTTCAGACCATCCTCTTCTGGTTCAGCTCCTCATGTCTTGTTCAGATCATCCTCATCTGGCTCAGGTCCCCATTTCTTGTTCAGACCATCCTCTTCTGGTTCAGATCCCCATCTCTTGTTCAGACCATCCTCATCTGGCTCAGGTCCCCATGTCTTGTTCTGATCATCATTTCTTGTTCGAATCAGTAGATCAAGCTGACATGAACATTGTTTCGATTCAAAGGATATATTCGCGAGTTATCTTGACCAAACCAATTCTCAAAGGTTGGTTTTGGTGTCCAGTGTAATGTTCAAACCACATTTTTGTGTTAAAGATTAAAAGAAAAAAAATCACGTGAGTTTATTAGTAGCATGATACATTATTGACATACAAATATTAGGAATGTTTACAGAGACCCAGAACTTTGATGAAGGATATGATCATTTCTACTATGATGCAGTTCTGCTATTGCCATATCAGGTGACCCAACTTTTCTAGTAGTATCACTATCTATTAGTTTCAAATAGTCTCACTATCTATTTCTTTCAAGTAGTATCAATATATATTCCTTTAAGAAGTATCACTATACATTCCTTTCAACTAGTCACACTATCTATTCCTTTCAAGTGGTCTCACTATCTATTTATTTCAAATAGTCTCACTATCTATTCTTTTTAAGCGGTATCACAATCTATTCCTTTCAAGTGGTCTCACTATCTATTCCTTTCAAATAGTCCCACTATCTATTCCTTTCAAGTGGTATCGCTATCTATTCACCACCAATCTTTTTATACAGACAAATGCGGTTTTAATTAATTCAACACATGTCAGCGGGTTTACCTTGACAGGTTCTATCTCGTCATCGTCGTCATGTTTCTTTTGCTTCTCCTGGGCGGGACTGCTGTTGGAGACCATGGCCAGTGACGCGGGACGACTTCCGTTCTCTGCGTGGTCAGAGTTCAAGGCCTCCCTCTCCTCCATCGTGCTCAGCGGATAATCGTGCTCGGGTTTGATCTGCTTTCGATGCATGTCGAGTGGCGTCTGGTTCAAAGGAACTACACGGCGAGTTTGTCTGATGGTTTGTGGGATACCTGGTGTTTTGCCACGGCTTGCCGGCCAGCTTCGCCCATAGCCTTGTCCCGGCTGTTAGGGTGGGGAAAAGGAGGATGTTTCTCGGTAGTGAATGGCCTAAAATAATGATTTCGTTATCTCCACCAGCGTATACTAGGACAAACGTCTCGTATGTTTATATGAGGGAAAAAATGTCTTGATCAGCCAGTTGGAGTGTGGCAAAGTGTCGTCTTAATCTGTAAAATAAAATAAAAAAGTATAATTTTTTTTGTACACAAAAGCAACTTAAAAGTAGATTTTCATTAGTACCATTAAGCCCAGAAAATTTTGTTTCATAATTCTTCACGGGAGTTATAGGTATTTTAAACCCAGTTGTGTGCCAATAAAGTAAGCATATACAGCCCAATTGTATTCCAATACAGTAAGACGTAAATACAACCCAGTTGAATGCCAATACAGGAAGAAGTATATAAAAACAGTTTAATACCAATACAATAAAGGAGTAAATAAACCCAGTTGTTTGCCAGTTCAGTATAAGCATATAACACTCCGATGTATGCTGATACATTAGGAAGTATATCAACACAGTAAGGTGTATGTAAAACCCAGTAGTATGCCAACACAGTAAGGAGTATATAAAACCCAGTCAGTTAAATGCAATAGTGTGAGAAGTACATAAAACAGCTGTATTGGTATATTTATTCCTATACATTTTGTCGCTTACAAATCTATCTGTAGCGTTAAAACAAAACGCCTATCAAATAAAAACAAGTTTCTTTTACTCAAGTTTTTTTCTCTCCGCACTCTGACCACAAGAGGCTGATGTATTGGTGTTGGATGGTGAATCAAGCACAGCAACACCAACTCTACCAATGGCGCCAGCAGTTCACCTTTACAACGTTTTGCATTTTTCTTGCTTCCCCACCCCCCCTTTCTTCATACGCTAGAACAGCGATTCCCATCCTTTGGGTCGCGACCCCTTTCGTGGGTCGAACGACCCTTACATATGGTTCGCCTAAGACCATCGGCAAACAAATATTTATGAAGTAGCAAAATTATAATTTAATTTTTAGGGGGTCACCGCAACATGAGGAACTGTATTAAAGAGTCGAGGGATTGGAAGGTTGAGAATCACTGCACTAGAAGGTTAATATTTACCTGTCTGACAACGAAAAAAAAATATTTATCAACAGATAACCTGGCTCACAGACGAAGACATCAGAAGCAAATCAATATGAACACATTTTAAAACAAAAACTCAAGTTTACTCAATTGAACAGGACAACTGCAGGAGTTTTGGCCGGACAGAGTGACCTTTTCAAACGATTTGAAGATCTACCAGAAAAAGTGTATGCTAGGGGGGTTGACAAACATTTCGTCAGTGGAGACGTTTGGTTCAATTATATCAGATCAGAAAATATTTTGGTAGTCGCAGGCCAGGCTCCGAGTGTTTAAATGTCATTATGGATTGGCAAAACTTGAACCGTACCTATTCGTTCAAAGCGCCACCTGGGCCATGGATTTCCGACCACTGGCAAACACTGTGTTATTATTATCATCCTCTCTTATGATAATTTTTCCCAGGTATGCAACGTCTGGCTGTAAACCCGCTTTCAATAGGCGCGCAAAATAAAATTCCCAGAAGATAGCACGAAATGCGATCTTATAAATGACGTTACTTGAATGCATGTTTTAATCAAGATGGGAAGTTCACTCATTGCCACCACAAACGTTGTTCATCGAGTCATTTCTAGTAATTAAAAATAATTTTTTTAAAAAATAATAATTATTACGTGTTCTGGGATATTCGCGTAGGCTTATCTAATTCTTAACTTTGTTTAATTACGAGGATGAGTATATTGTTTTATAACAAACATAACGCGAGGATGTTTTGTCCTACCAACGAAGAAACCCCAAATAACGCGAGGATGTTTTGTCCCACCAACGAAGAAACCCCAAATAACGCGAGGATGTTTTGTCCCACCAACTAAGAAACCCCAAATAACGCGAGGATGTTTTGTCCCACCAACGAAGAAACCCCAAATAACGCGAGGATGTTTTGTCCCACCAACGAAGAAACCCCAAATAACGCGAGGATGTTCTGTCCCACCAACGAAGAAACCCCAAATAACGCGAGGATGTTTTGTCCCACCAACGAAGAAACCCCAAATAACGCGAGGATGTTTTATCCCACCAACGAAGAAACCCCAAATAACGCGAGGATGTTTTGTCCCACCAACGAAGAAACCCCAAATAACGCGAGGATGTTTTGTCCCACCAACGAAGAAACCCCAAATAACGCGAGGATGTTTTGTCCCACCAACGAAGAAACCCCAAATAACGCGAGGATGTTTTGTCCCACCAACGAAGAAACCCCAAATAACGCGAGGATGTTTTGTCCCACCAACGAAGAAACCCCAAATAACGCGAGGATGTTTTGTCCCACCAACGAAGAAACCCCAAATAACGCGAGGATGTTTTGTCCCACCAACGAAGAAACCCCAAATAACGCGAGGATGTTTTGTCCTACCAACGAAGAAACCCCAAATAACGCGAGGATGTTTTGTCCTACCAACGAAGAAACCCCAAATAACGCGAGGATGTTTTGTCCTAAAAAAGAAGAAACCCCAAATAACGCGAGGATGTTTTGTCCTACCAACGAAGAAACCCCAAACGTAATTCGCAGTAAAATAAAATCATACTTATAAGAAAGAAAAAAAAAAGAAATGATAGTTTTTTTCTGAAATTGAATTCTATAGAATAATATTCCTTTTTCTACATGAGTGATGCACTGTTAAATTGCCTACATCAGTGATGCACTGTTAAATTTTCTACATCATTGATGCACTTTTTAAATTTCCTACATCAATGATGCACTGTTAAATTTCCTACATCAAAGATGCATTGTTAAATTTGCTACATCAAAGATGAATTGTTAAATTTGCTACATCAATGATGCACTGTTAAATTTCCTACATCAAAGATGCATTGTTAAATTTGCTACATCAAAGATGCATTGTTAAATTTGCTACATCAATGATGCACTGTTAAATTTTCTACATCCAATATGCACTGTTAAATTTTCTATATCAATGATGCATTGTTAAATTTTCTATATCAATCATGCACTGTTAAATTTGCTACATCAATGATGCACTGTTAAATTTCCTACATCAATTATGCACAGTTAAATTTCCTACATCAATGATGCACAGTTAAATTTTCTACATCAATGATGCACTGTTAAATTTTCTACATCAATGATGCATTATTAAATTTTCTACATCAATGATGCACAGTTAAATTTTCTACATCAATGATGCACTGTTAAATTTTCTACATCAATGATGAATTGTTAAATTTTCTACATCAAATATGCACAGTTAAATTTCCTACATCCAATATGCACTTTTAAATTTCCTACATCAAATATGCACTGTAAATTTTCTACATCAATGATGCATTGTTAAATTTTCTACATCAATGATGCACTGTTAAATTTTCTACATCAAAGATGCACTGTTAGTTTCCTACATCAATGATGCACAGTTAAATTTTCTACATCAATGATGCACTGTTAAATTTCCTACATCAATGATGCATTGTTAAATTTTCTACATCAAAGATGCACTGTTAAGTTTCCTACATCAATGATGCACAGTTAAATTTCCTACATCAATGATGCACAGTTAAATTTCCTAAATCAATGATGCTCAGTTAAATTTCCTACATCAATGATGCACTGTTAAATTTCCTACATCAATGATGCACAGTTAAATTTTCTACGTCAAAGATGCACTGTTAAATTTTCTACATCAATGATGCACAGTTAAATTTCCTACATCAATGATGCACAGTTAAATTTCCTACACCAATGATGCACAGTTAAATTTCCTACATCAATGATGCACTGTTACATTTTCTACGTCAATGATGCACAGTTAAATTTCCTACATCAATGATGCACAGTTAAATTTCCTACATCAATGATGCACAGTTAAATTTCCTACATCAATGATGCACAGTTAAATTTCCTACATCAATGATGCACTGTTAAATTTTCTACATCAATGATGCACAGTTAAATTTCCTACATCAATGATGCACAGTTAAGTTTCCTACATCAATGATGCACAGTTAAATTTCCTACATCAATGATGCACTGTTAAATTACCTACATCTATGATGCACTGTTAAATTTCCTACATCAATGATGCACAGTTAAATTTCCTAAATCAATGATGCAGAGTTAAATTTCCTACATCAATGATGCACTGTTAAATTTTCTACATCAATGATGCACAGTTAAATTTCCTACATCAATGATGCATAGTTAAATTTCCTACATCAATGATGCACAGTTAAATTTCCTACATCAATGATGCACAGTTAAATTTCCTACATCAATGATGCACAGTTAAATTTCCTACATCAATGATGCACAATTACATTTTCTACATCAATGATGCACAGTTAAATTTCCTACATCAAAGATGCACTGTTAAATTTCCTACATCAATGATGCACAGTTAAATTTTCTACATCAATGATGCACTGTTAAATTTCCTACATCAATGATGCATTGTTAAATTTTCTACATCAAAGATGCACTGTTAAATTTTCTACATCAAAGATGCATTGTTAAAATTTCTACATCAAATATGAACTGTTAAATTTTCTACATCAATAATGCATTGTTAAATTTTCTACATCAAATATGCACAGTTAAATTTCCTACATCAATGATGCACTGTTAAATTTCCTACATCAAAGAAGCACAGTTAAATTTCCTACATCAATGATGCACAGTTAAAATTCCTACATAAAGATGCACAGTTAAATTTCCTACATCAATGATGCATTGTTAAATTTTCTACATCAAATATGCACAGTTAAATTTCCTACATCAATGATGCACAGTTAAATTTCCTACATCAATGATGCACAGTTAAATTTCCTACATCAATGATGCTCAGTTAAATTTCCTACATCAATGATGCACTGTTAAATTTCCTACATCAATGATGCACAGTTAAATTTTCTACGTCAAAGATGCACTGTTAAATTTTCTACATCAATGATGCACAGTTAAATTTCCTACATCAATGATGCACAGTTAAATTTCCTACACCAATGATGCACAGTTAAATTTCCTACATCAATGATGCACTGTTACATTTTCTACGTCAATGATGCACAGTTAAATTTCCTACATCAATGATGCACAGTTAAATTTCCTACATCAATGATGCACAGTTAAATTTCCTACATCAATGATGCACAGTTAAATTTCCTACATCAATGATGCACTGTTAAATTTTCTACATCAATGATGCACAGTTAAATTTCCTACATCAATGATGCACAGTTAAATTTCCTACATCAATGATGCACAGTTAAATTTCCTACATCAATGATGCACAGTTAAATTTCCTACATCAATGATGCACAGTTAAATGTTCTACATCAAAGATGCACTGTTCATTTTTTTGTTTTCATTCTCTTTGTTGTTGTTGTTGTTGAGACGGAACTCAAAAACAAATTTTCTTTTTAAAAAATGGTTGTGCGCATGCTATGCATAACAATATCTTCAATGGGTAGAAGTGTTTTCTTGGGGGTGACAACAAAAACTCCAATGATGCTTGTCACCTTATGAGAATATGTCTCTTCATAATTAATGAACTGAGGTAAATTTAATTTAAAAAACAAACAAACTATCTCTAAGAATACGGAAAGGAAATGTGTGGATGAAATCAATTATTCATCAAAATGTAAAGGGTCCTGGTTATCAATGACAAATAATACTTCATTTTTAAGTAAACCTTGGTTAAATGGAAAACACTCTTCATTTCTCTTTAACACGCCTTGGACATAACAGTGAGTAGAATTCATCAAATGTATTTGTTTAAACACCACGTGCAGCAAACAAAATATAGAAGAATCCGCTGAATGGAGCTCATCCGTTGTTTTTGTTTACAAACCTTGTGTTACAAAAATAATGTAGTAGCATCCAGTGGATGCAAGAGCTTGCTAAAATGAAGTAGAGTCATAGCTAGAAGCATCACAAGGGGAAGTAAACAGGGGAAAAAACATGAATGGTCAGTGGTATAAGATAAAAAATGCTATGAAAAGATCAGTAGAAAAAGTAGTGGGATTCCATCAAACCAACAATAGAGTTGGCTGGTTTGATAATGATAGAAGAGCGACTGTCGAAGAAAGGAGCAAAGCACGAATGATCATGATAAAAAGTGAAACCAGAAAGACAAGACAAACATACAAGGAAGCCAGAAGGAAAGCCACCCAAATGTGTTGGAAGAAAAAAAGTGGGAAGGGAAAAAAGCTAAGCTAAAAGAAATAGAACACTTATCAAGAGACGGAAACATCAGAGGAATGTAGATGAAGATACAAGATGAAAAGAATGGATAACAAGACTGATGTTTGAAAGTCAGGATTGAGATTTAATTACAGAAAATGGTAAAGTACTGGAGAGCTGGGGTGAATATTCTGAGGACATACTGAATGCAGACATTAGACTAGATGAAGATTACCAACCACCACAGGGAAGACCAGTCATGTTTATAAACTCTCCAACTCTATAAGAAACTAAAGAAGTAATCAATTCTATGAAAATTACAAAGCCCCTGGGGAAGACCTCATCACAGCAGAACTTATTAAATATGGAGGAAGAGAACTACACACCCAGATACATAAACTTATAAATAAAATTTGGCAAGAAGAGAAAATTCCAACAGAATTGGAAACAACATTAATAACCCCAATGGACAATTGAAATGAAAGGCTCCAAACTTCAATGCACAAACTAAATAGGAATCTCTCTATCAAATGTTTCATAGAAAATAATGTTGAAGCTAATTGCCAAAAGACTACAACAGTACACTGAAGAAACACTAGGTGATTGCCAATGTGCATTCAGGCAGAACAGATCAACAGCTGATCAGATTATCACCATCAGATGTCTATTAGAGGAATTGTATGAATATAATATCCCAGTGCGTCAACTCGATGTGGACTATAAAATGACCTATGACAGCATCAACAGAAAATATCTCTATAAAGCTCTGCATGAGTTTGCCATACCAAACAAACTGACGCGACTGGTACATGTAACATTGAACAACTCAAGCAACAAAATCAAAATTCAAAGAGAATATTCAAGGGAATCTCAGATTAGACGAGGCCTAAGACAAGGAGGCTCACTGTCTTGTAGGCTATTTAAAATAACATTAGAGAGACTAATGAGAAGCACACATTTGGACGCCAGAGGAACAATAAGAGGGTATTTTCTGACGGAAACCCAAGACCCACAACCAATGGGCACTCTCTACAATCAACTTCTTTAGTGTCATCCATATGCTGATGACATATAACTGCTGGGGAGGAGTATTAAAGATAAATTAAAATCATATATGAATTTGAAGACGCATCACTACAAGCAGGACTGGAAGTTAACAACCAAAAAAACAAAATACATGACTATGATAAGAGAAGAACTGGCGGATGAAATCATTAAAATTAGAAACCAGACTTTTGAAAAAGTAAATCAATTCAAATACCTAGGATCTTTATTAAATGAAAGAAACGAATTACTGACAGAAATAAAAGAAGAATATCGGCCGGAAACAGGGTATACTTCAGAAGTCAGAAAATGCTCAGAAGTAAAAACATTACCAGAGAAAAAAAATAAAATAAAACTGTAATCAGACTAGTCGTAACATATTTAACTGAAACTTGGACCCTAAAAAAAAAAAACGACAGAAAACCTATTAAAAACATGGGAGAGAAAAGTTTTCAGGAAAATATATGGACCAACAAAGGATGAATATGGATGGAGAATATGAACCAACCATGAATTGTACAGTCTATATCGGCATACCACGATAGTAGCAGAAATAAAAAGGGACAGGCTACGCATGGGCAGGACACTTAGAGAGAATGCCAAATGACAGAGGAGTGAAGATGGTGCATCACCAAAACCCCTAAGGAAAACGGCTAAAACGCAGGCCTAGTCTTAGATTGATGGGTGATGTGGAAAAATATCTTTAGCAACTGGGAATCCAAGAATGGAAAAGAAAAGCGTTAGTTAGGTCTGACTGGAAGGAAGTAGTGAGGCAGGCCAGAGCCCTTCATGGGTTGTAGTGCCACAGGAACGGATGGATCCAGTGGTTGGGACTCATCAAATGTTTTTCTTTAAACACCTCTTCAACTGATAAAGCATAAATCATCCACTGGATGGAATTTATCAACTGTATTTATTTAAACTACTCGTCCCGTCACCGTAGCAGGCATAATCACAGAATTCTGATTTTTTTTATTTGAAAAAAAAATTAAAAATTCAGCAACATGCAGGCCATGTTTTAGGATGTGTTTGATTGTAGACAGTCCAGATGATGAGAACCATTGACTGCCTCTGTTTTCTGCCTCTGAATGCAGTCAACTCACTGATTATAGTCTATGTCAGTTGTTCTCAATGTTTTTTTGAAAGCAAGGAAAACTAAACGCATTTCGGCCTTGATTTAGAAAAGGCGGACCAAACCTGTTATAGAAACTTAGGTTATATGGCTGACCAAACCTGTTATAAAGCTTAGGTTATCTTGTAAGGATGTTCATCGTCAAAAAAAAAAAAAAAAAAAAAAAGAAAAAAGCTTAATGTTGACCGACCCAGCTTAAGCGTGTGAGCTTAATGTTGACCGACCTGGCTTAAGCGTGTGAGCTTAATGTTGACCGACCCGGCTTAAGCGTGTGACGTAAACAAAAGATCAAAACACGGATATTGATTGACGGAAACATATTTATTAAATAATTATTTGAAAAATTACAATACTTGTTTAAAAAAATTCACAAATTGTAAGCGATACATGAGCTTTGTGATATTTGCAGTTTGCTGCAATATTTAAACGAGTAAATGATACATAAAGACAATCGAATCTCCTCTTCTAAATTTCCGAAACTCTCTCGACTAGTTTTTATTTTTATCATTAACGTTCGTTGAAAATCCTGCTTTGCGAAGAAGTGTCTTGGAACATAATAATGTGTTTATAATGAGCTATTTAAACATGTGTTTGTTTGTTGGATATTCATCTTTATGGGATATCAGGAATTTTTCAGGAATATTTTCAATGACTTTAATTTCAATCCAGGATCTGAAGAGACTGAAGCCAGTTGTTGTTCTTCACTCTGAATCAAAACTGGAGAAGTTGGAAGAAACAAACGGAATCCTTATCCAGTCAAATTGTTCAGTGTGTAAGAATGGAACACATTTTTGTTTAAATGTCCCTCTATTTTTGTTAAATGTAACATTATTTAGAGAAAGGTCTGCCACATTTGCATCCTTCACAGAGAAAAACATTTCTGTGTTTATTTCAATAACATCTCTACTATTGTAAACGTTTTGTTTTTTGCTCCATTGCACATCATCTTTCAGTCGACGTTAGAGTGTTTCCGTCTTTTTCCTTGCATACTTGCACTGACAGGGTTAAAGGTTATCAAAAATATCAGCCGAATAAGCCAGAAGGGTAATCTACCACTTAAGCGTCGGTTATGTTAAAAAACAAAAAAAAACCCGCGAGGTTCCGATCTCTGAAGTGCTGCTTAAAACGGTTTTTTCTTTCATCGATGGGAGAAGACGGACCACAACGGGGGTGATCGTACATTCCGTGTCTGATGTCTTTAATAGTGTAGCATGAGCCGCCCATCCGTCTGATACGATAAGTGAACCTGGGAGGTCATATCTCTCGTCCACTATGTCGGTCAGGCACCCATCCGTCTGATACGATAAGTGAACCTGGGAGGTCATATCTCTTGTCCACCATGTCGGTCAGGCACCCATCCGTCTGATGCGATAAGTGAACCTGGGAGGTCATATCTCTCGTCCACCATGTCGGTCAGGCACCCATCCGTCTGATGCGATAAGTGAACCTGGGAGGTCATATCTCTCGTCCACCATGTTGGTCAGGCACTTCAACGGGAAAACAATGCCCACTTTCCATTTCTACGCCACCGACACCCCAGCGGCCGTCTCTCCGACAACGTCATATCGGATATCAATTAAAAGAAAAACCGTTTAAATAGCACTTCAAACCGGAACAACACGCATTTTTGAAGCCGAACAGGTGGATTACCAGCCGAAGTATTGCAGACATTTTTATTGTTATTGAGTGTAGTGTTTTTTTTTAAAGAAAAAAAAAACAAGAAAAAATACAACCGGTAATTCATGTCTTAATTGGAACACCGGTTTAAAAACCTTTTCAACGTGACATCCACCTCACTACTGTATCAAGAAGTACAATTTTCGTGGTCTGCATCCATTTGAAAAACACATTTGCGTGAAAATTCGCCTTTACATCGGTGCAAATATCGACACATTGATCCCATCGTAGCATACTAACAGGGTTTTCTTATCCCCTCCACTAATTGTCTTCAGACGGACTAAAAATCTAGGTGACTTTCTGGTTCATAGTCGCCTTCGATCTGAACCGTCTTAAATTGGTACTAACCCACGCTTAAGAAGCCGCTGCAGGACTTGTCATTATACACTGAAAACTGAAATCATTAGCCTCCCTAAAGGTACCTTGACCATAAAAGAGGGTTTAACATGTGTCAGCCGTAATGTAATATGTGCGATTGTGTGCCGTAGATGCCAATCTAGTTACATAGGTGAAACTGGGAGAAGATTGGATGATAGGTTCACTGAACATCTGTGGGATATTGAACAAGGTAAACTTTCCCCAGTCTCCTCACATTTCAACGGAGATGAAACCATTACGGCACTGATTTCATGCAGTAACACACTAGAGAGGGTTCAAATGGAAAATACATTTATTCAGCTGTTTAGCACCATATCTCCATATGGTATTAATCAAATACTGTCCTACTAATATTTATCTGTTTCCCTGTATATCTACTATTTTCTTATTGCTGTGTGTATTTGCATCCCTGGATATTCTGGTCCATTATTATTGTGTACCTTATTTTTCACTGCGTCAATATTTATATTCTCTCACTTTCTGTAACCTACTTCAGGCAACAACAATGGATATTGTTTACATTTTTTTTTACTGTGCTCTATTCCTTGTGATATTTTCATTTGTCCTCTGCGCTGAGGAAGCCTCTCCGCCGAAACGTTCGAATCTTATTTTCCTGTCCTTAAATTCAAGCTCCCACAAACCTCGTTTTGTTATCCCATCATAGACGCTTCTCCTGTCGGTACAAAACCCGACACACTGATCCCAACATTGACGCTGCTCCTGTCGGTACAAATACCAACACACTGATCCCATCATAGACGCTGCTCCTATCGGAACAAATACCGACACACTGATTTCATTATAGACGCTGCTCCTGTCGGAACAAATATCGACACACTGATCCAATCACAGACACTGCTACGTCAGTACACATACCGACACACTGATCTCATCATAGACGCTGCTACGTCAGTACAAATACCGACGCACTGATCTCATCATAGACCCTGCTACGTCGTTACAAATAGTTACACACTGACCCCATCAAAACGACATTATCGTGACCAGTAAGTTGTACCCTCTATAAGGTCTTTGCAGGAAAAAAATACTCCTAGTTTACTTTCTTCTGTTAATCAATAAATTGTCAAATCATAAGAACTACTCCTTGCCACAAATATCAGTTGGGTCGTCTACTTGTAAAGCAAAATTCATGTTAACAAGTTGTGACAAGAGAACCTTTGTAGTTGACATCTATGTGACAAGGGAACGTCAGCTGACATATGTGGTAGCCTTTGAAGATCTAGCTGTTTCAGACAATGGTAAGAGTACATATTTAAACGTACCTTATAAGATATCCATCACCAACCTCTGTAACCTAACCTGCGACAGTTCTTTCCATCTTGCAGGACATGTCATTCACTGTTCTGCGAATGGTGTCAAGAAGTACCGGATTCTTAAAAAAATGTACTTCTTAGCTTCTTCCCCGAAACATAATTGTCACTTTTTTCACAAGAAGCAGGTTGAGTGAGAGATTATGCTATGGTTTATGGCTTAAATTTTAATGCTAATTACTCATTAATTTGTACGACATGAGTTGAGCTTTTTCAAGCATTGTTCCATTGTTTTTTTTTTTTTTTTTTTTTTTTTTTTTTTAAATTTTTTTTTTTTTTTTTTTTCTTTTTTTTTTTTTTTTTTCAAATTGTCTCTTTGGTTACATTGCGTTTCCCAAAGGCTTTGAAGAATTCTTTAGTTGTTACGTTGAAAAAAAACACGCTTTTCTCAGCGGGCACCATGGCACTAGCAGGAACCATCACGCAAGCGGGCACCATGGCGCTAGCAGGAACCATAATGCTAGCAGGCACCATGGCGCTAGAAGGAAACATCACGCAAGTGGGCACCATGGCGCTAGCAGGAACAATCACGCTATCGGGCACCATGGCGCTAGCAAGAACCATAACGCTAGCGGGTACCATGGCGCTAGCAGGAACCATAACGCTAGCGGGTACCATGGCGCTAGCAGGAACCATCATGCTAGCGGGAAGCATCGCGCTAGCCGGCAACATCGAACTATTGTCAAGATTCTTTCCACATGCAAAGCAGAGAGAAGTTGGACAATCTGTTCTTCCGGTCCAGGTAAATCCATATGTTAAGCATTCTTAACCCTACCAAATATTAACATTGCGAGTTTATTTCACAATTTTTATCTCTCCTGGATCGTCTTGAAGTCTACTTGTGCTAGCTGTGGCATTGAGCTAGAAGTGACCTTGTGCTAGCAGTGGCCTTGTTCTTGAAGTGCATTGTGCTAGCATTGGCCTTGTGTTAGCAGTGGACTTGTGCTTGAAGTGGCCTTGTTCTAGATGTGGCCTTGTGCTAGCCCTGGACTTGTGCTAGATGTGGTCTTGTACTAGCAGTGGTCTTGTGCTAGATTTAGCCTTGAGTTAGCAGTGGCCTTGTAATAGTTGTGGCCTTGTGCTAGCATTGGCATTGTGCTACATGTGGCCTTTTGCTTTAAGTGGCCTTTGTTTTAAGTGGCCTTGTGCTAGCAGTGGCCTTGTGCTAGCAGTGACTTTGTGCTAACAGTAGCAATGTTCTAGCAGTGGCCCATGCGTTTGCAGTGGCCTTGTGCTAGCAGTGGCCTTGTGCTTGAAGTGGCCTTGTGTTAGTACTGGCATTGTGCTAGCAGTGGCGTTGTGTTAGTACTGGCATTGTGCTAGCCGTTCTTTGTGCTAGCAGTGGCCTTGTGCTAGCAGTGCCCATGTGTTTGCAGTGCCCATGTGCTAGCAGTGGCCTTGTGCTAGCAGTGGCCGTGTACTAGCAGTGCCCATGTGTTTGCAGTGCCCATGTGCTAGCAGTGGCCTTGTGCTAGCAGTGGCCGTGTACTAGCAGTGCCCATGTGTTTGCAGTGGCCTTGTGCTAGCAGTGGCCTTGTGTTAGCAGTGGCGTTGTGTTAGTACTGGCATTGCGCGAGCAGTTCTTTGTACTAGCAGTTGCCTTGCGCTTGTTTGTTGTTGACGTACCAAGTCTCAGGCAGCTTTACACTTTAGCAGAGCCTCGAAACACGAATCTTAGCCATCCTTCCACTTACCTCTTCCTCAATAATGATTACGCTGGAGATTGTAGATTACAATTAGGATGCAGGAGTCTTGCTTGGTAAGTAGATGGATCAGTTTTCTGATGTGGCGCTATGGGAGCTCATAGTTTAACACACTTGCGAAATTGTAAACCTGACGCCGTCGCGCTCCATTTTGCATGCATTGCTACATGGAGATTGGATCTGGGACGTCGGCCAGCTCATTTAAGGCAACATCGTGTATAATGTCCGCAGCTCCGTGTAGTGACCAGTCATCAGATGCTAATGATGCCCTGGGTTCACGATTGTTTGTCCCTAGGGGATTATGGTCCAGGAAGTGAGAGGATCTGTAGAATTCTTCAATTAAAAAAAAACAAAAACAAAAAAAAACAAAAAAAAAACAATTCCATATCTCAAGCATCCCTGTCAGCGCTGGGTTCCCTGTCTAGATTTTTTGTGTGTTTATCAATATAAGCAAATCTTACCTTTACATCCCACTTGGGTTGAAGATTGTTTGTCCCTAGGGGATTATGGTCCAGGAAGTGAGAGGATCTGTAGAATTCTTCAATTAAAAAAAAACAAAAACAAAAAAAAAAACAAAAAAAAAACAATTCCATATCTCAAGCATCCCTGTCAGCGCTGGGTTCCCTGTCTAGATTTTTTGTGTGTTTATCAATATAAGCAAATCTTACCTTTACATCCCACCACTTGCTTCAGCACCCTTGAACATGTGGGTCTATGAAGTGCTGTATTAAATACTTATCCCCTTTAAATTTCCTTATTCATATGCTTACATAATGACGTATTCATTACATCAGAAGAATTAAAAGGTTGATGACGTAATCACAAAGCTGTTTTGTAAGTCATGTATTAATTTTAACATTTTATAAGAGCTCTTATAAATTTCGCAATATGGCCACATCCACCAACCCACATAGCAACACACATAACCCACATAGCCACATCCACCACCCCCATCGCCACACCCATCACCCACATAGCAACAACCATCACCCACACAGCCACACACATCAACCGCATAGCAAAACCCATCACCCATATATCAGCACCCATCAGCCGCAAAGCAAAACCAACAACCCACATAGCCACACCAACCACCCACATAGAAATAACAATCACCGACATAGCCAGAACCACCAACAACATAGCCACACCCACCACCCACATTGTAACACCCGTCACCCACATAGCAACATCCATCACCCACATAGCCAAACCTATCACATACATTTCACCACCCCCACACACATAGCAACCCCCATCACCCACAAAGCCACACATATCACCCACATATCACCCACATAGCAACACCCATCACCCAAATAGCCTCACACACCACCAAACTAGCAACACCTATCACCCGAATAGCAACAACCACCACCCACATAGCAACACCCATCACCCACATAGGCACAACCACCAACTACGTAGCAACAAAAACCACCCACATAGCAACACCAATAGACCAATTAGACACCCATCACCCAGAAAGAAACAGCCCAAACTGACATAGCAACACCCATCACTTACATTGCCACACCCACTATCCACATAGCATCACCAATCATCCATAGCCACACCCACCACCCACATAGCAACATCAACCACCCATCTAGCAACACCCATCACCCAAACAGCCTCAACAACCACCCACAAAGCCACAATTACCCCCCACAACAACACCCATCACCCACATAGCCACCCCACTAACCCACTTAGCCACACCAAGCTACCACATAGCCACACACGTTACCCAGATAGCAACACCCATCAGCCATCACCCAGACAGTCTCACCTATCACCCGCATAGCCACACCCACCACCCACATAGCCACACCTATCACCCACATAGCCACAACCACCACCCACACAGCCACACCCATCACCCACATAGCCACACCCATCACCCACATAGCCACACCCACCACCCACACAACCACACCCATCACCCACACAACCACACCCATCATCCGCATAGCTATAATGTTGCATAAATGGAACAGGGTATTAATCATAGTCCCCCCCCCCCCCCTTCCCCCCCCTTTTTCCTCCTTTTCCAACCCTTTCCATTTCCAAAATTAATTTCATGTTTTTTTT
>CAXITT010000110.1:153725-172464 GCA_964033795.1 Lymnaea stagnalis | reverse complement strand
AAATGGAACAGGGTATTAATCCAAGCCCCCCCCCCCCCCCCTTTCCTCCCCATTATTCATCCATTACCAACACTTTCTATTGCAAAAATTAATTGCAGGTTATTTTTCATGCTGTCACCTAGGGCGTTGAAAACAGATACGATGAGATCTCATAGTGTTCACCATTACGATAATTGTACTGTAAACAACAACCTCGCAATTAGTACTTCCACTATACATCAATTGAATTATAGGTCATAGTACCTAACTACGGGTAATCACCATGGCAACACGCAACAATTTGGTGACATTAATTAGCCTCCATTCCCGGACGGCAATTATACTTTTTTTTTATGATGAAACTCAATCCCTGTTTATGTAAATAAATGAGCCCGGTGGGCCACTTTCACTTGTGGGGCATTTAGAAGTTCCCTTGACGTTCTGATATTGTAGTTATTTGTGAACTGTTAATGTATACAATGTCACTGCCTGTACTAACACAACTATGTACAAAGCCTTATAGCTATGTACCGTGATCTGTACTAATACAACTATGTACAAAGCCTTATAGCTAAGTAACGTGATCTGTACTAACACAACTATGTACAAAGCCTTATAGCTATGTCCCATGATCTATGCTAACATAAAAATGTACAATGCCTTATAGTTATGTACCATAATCTGTACCAAAATAGTTTTGGTTAATGCCTTATGACTATGTACCCTGATCTTTACTACAATAACTTTGCGTAAAGACTTATAGCTATGTACTATAATCTGTATTAATTAGCCTTGTGCAAAGCCATATAGCTATATACCATAATTTTGTACTGAACCAAATATATCCAGCACAGTGATGCAGCCATATATTTCAATGTGTCGTGACAGATCAACAGAAATCAATAAAAAATATTTGAAGATTAAAACAATATAAAAGAATGTAAACATTTTCTTTTGGCACCAGGATTCCAGAAACAATAGACAAAAAGAATATCAAACAGTTTGTTATGTTAACCATTATGACATAGACATACACTATATAAAAGAATGCAATCATTTCTTATGGTAACCAGATGCCATAAACGTATTGTCAATAAAATGACAGCTATTTTACATTCAAGCAAATATTTTAAATCATATTATATTTTAACATATTAAAACAGGAACCGGTTCTGTTTTTGCGGGGGTAAACAAAGGGAGTTACCTTCTCATTTTCTAAAGTGCCTTCCACCCATTGGAAAGAGGTGCATGTACATAAACAGTACACATTTTGTACACAATTGTGTGTACATTTGACCTGGATTAAATAAGTAATACTAGAAAACTGACCAGCGATTGGTAACGAAACTAAATTTAAGCTTAGTGAAACTGGAAATCTCTGAAAAAATAATGTACTTGCTGCGAATTTTATGTGACCATTTTGCTTAGCAAGATGAAGATATTGTGTTATGAACAAGGCAATTTGTAATTAATGACAAATAATTTTTCAATTTATATGTTGATTGGCTGGTGATACAGAGAAGCCAAATTTGATGTTCAGGTGTGTTTGTGTGTGTATGTGTGGATCATTTCTCAGTTCAGTCACAGAATTCAATAATATCAATGCGATTTAGCACTCACTTCAGACGGCAAACGATTGGCCTAACCGAAGAAAAGCTTGGGATGGCATTGCCATGCTGATAAAATAAATACTTATTAAAGTAATAGTTGCTCTTTGGTCTTAGAAAAATAAAGCTCTGTGGGGTATAGCGTAGCTCCGCTCAGTGTTTTAATAAGTTTGATTATGTCTATGGCTGATGGGTTAGGGCAAGGAGTCTCATCCTAAATGTCATGAAGCACTCGCGGGTTGCCTAAAGATATTTCAGGTTTCATTTGAGAATTTCAGGATTTTAAAAGGTGGGGGGGGGTTTTAAAAGGTGGGGGGGGGGGGCGTGGCCTATTGAGTGTAAAAATTTCCATTTATTTAATTTTCATTCAAAAATTTAAATATCACTTATGGTTATCGGAATAGTTTCAAATCGTTACAAATAAAAATAAATAAATAATAATATGATTCATTCGGTAGTTGTTAACAACTTATTTTTGGCAGTTTCTATTCATTAACAAGAATGATTTTTTTTTAAAGTTAGACATGATTTTATTATTATTATTTTTTCTTTGTTTTATTTTTTATTATTAATTTTTTTGTTGGCTGTATGAACTTAAAAGTGAGCAGCTTCCAGATACAACTATAACCAGGTGTGTGGATTGATAAAAAAAATGATGTTCTGGGTATTGACTTACAGAGCCATCCATCTTAGTTAGCCCTTTTTTTCTGCTTACCTGGAACCCTATCAAAATTACAGTACAAAAAAAAAAAAATTAAAAATTAAAAAATTTTTTTTTTTTTTTAAAAAATAAATAAAGATCAGCTTCTTAACATCTGTTTCTCAAGTTAAATGTATAATTATGGCTGTGGGTAACAACAAATTGGTATAGTTTATAAAAGGGCTCGCCACTAAAATAAAATTAAAAAAAAAAAAAAAAAAAAAATTAAAAATTAAAAAATTTTTTTTTTTTTTTTACAAAATAAATAAAGATCAGCTTCTTAACATCTGTTTCTCAAGTTAAATGTATAATTATGGCTGTGGGTAACAACAAATTGGTATAGTTTATAAAAGGGCACGCCACTAAAAATGTTGAGAACCGCTTGTTCAGCCATTATTAAGCTATCAGAGTATTGAAGCCTTCAACTCTGGTGCCTTCACGATCGCTACCATCCTATAAATGTTCTTTTTACGTCTCCCTATTCGTAGAACACATTACAGAAAATGAGACGATAACTCTTATGTTAACATTCAGACCCTCCGGATATTGTTGAAAAATAACCTGAAACCGGACAATGACAGTGGCATGACTTGAAAAATGAACTGCTTTCCAAGTGCCAAAACACACATTTCATGTATTATGACTAAACTCAATCCAGGTTCATGACCCACAGAAACAGCTCCACAAATGGGATTAAACTATTTAATTGTTATTAACTTCGCACTGACGATTAGCGGTAGGAGAAAGTCGATAATAAAGACTCATTACTTATACACCAGCTAGTTTGTATTACGCAGTATAATTTACACCTTTGAAATGTTTTCAGATGTTAGATATCACTCACTGAATGCGAACATAAGCACATTACAATGCGTTACTTTACTCTGGCAGACACCATTGTGTTAGATAAAGTAAAGGAATCCGTTACATAGATGAGTCTTTACTTTATCTGTTTGGTAGGCAGACACTAGTAACGAATACAATAATCAGAAGCCTAATGAACATACCAGCAAACAAACACACCTATAAGCGGACGAACCCACCAACCAGCCGGCCAACCAAGGGACAACCGATAAACCAACCAACCGGTAACGCAGCCAGCCAACCAGTCATCCAGCCAACCAACCAACCAACCAACAAACAAACTCATTCAAATACACATATCAAATGGGGAACATAAACACCACTATGATAGAGGCTTTGTTCCTCTTACACATGAAAACTATGCATTCGTTTCTTTACACTTAACAGCGTACTATAGGAGTTATATACTTAACACTTAACATCATACTATAGGAGTCATATACTTAACACTTAACATCATACTATAGGAGTTATATACTTAACACTTAACATCATACTATAGGAGTTATATACTTAACACTTAACATCATACTATAGGAGTTATATACTTAACACTTAACATCATACTGTAGGAGCTATATACTTAACACTTAACATCATACTATAGGAGTTATATACTTAACACTTAACATCATACTATAGGAGTTATATCCTTGACACTTAACATCATACTATATGAGCTATATACTTTACACTTAACATCATATTAAAGGAGCTATATACGTTACACATAAATCATACAGTAAGAGCTGTCTATCGTCGTATGCTGCTACTACCACCATATTATATTAAACAAGCAATAGCAATACGTTTCACGCTGTTCAGACGTCAGGTAAATGATAAATAAACACGATGTTCTCGTGTTGTGATCAAAGCTATCTAACTAACCACAGTATTCTCGTGTTATGATTAAAGCTATCTAACTAAACACAATGTTCTCGTGTTGTGATCAAAGCTATCTAACTAAACACAATGTTCTCATGTTGTGATCAAAGCTATCTTACTAAACACAATATTCTCATGTTGTGATCAAAGCTATCTTACTAAACACAATGTTCTCTTGTTGTGATCAAAGCTATCTTACTAAACACAATGTTCTCGTGTTGTGATCAAAGCTATCTTACTAAACACAATGTTCTCGTGTTATGATCAAAGCTATCTTACTAAACACAATGTTCTCGTGTTATGATCAAAGCTATCTTACTAAACACAATGTTCTCTTGTTGTGATCAAAGCTATCTAACTAAACACAATGTTCTCATGTTGTGATCAAAGCTATCTTACTAAACACAATGTTCTCGTGTTGTGATCAAAGCTATCTTACTAAACACAATGTTCTCGTGTTATGATCAAAGCTATCTTACTAAACACAATGTTCTCGTGTTATGATCAAAGCTATCTTACTAAACACAATGTTCTCTTGTTGTGATCAAAGCTATCTTACTAAACACAATGTTCTCGTGTTGTGATCAAAGCTATCTTACTAAACACAATGTTCTCGTGTTGTGATCAAAGCTATCTAACCAAACACAGTGTTCTCGTGTTATGATCGAAGCTATCTTACGCACCACGCACAGGAAAGACGTTCAATTTTAGGCACCAATAATAAACTGACGTTAATCGACAGTCACAGACCCAGCTGAAGCGCAAAAATCATGATTTTAGAACAAAATTGTAGAGATCATATGAGGATCCAGGCATTTCCCGTGACCACGCGTTTCCTCCAAGTTTCACATTCTCAGGAGTAATTTAAAAAAAAAAAAGAAATACTGCATATCTACCGATTTCAGCAGTACATCCAATGAGTTCGATAAGTATTGAGAACAGTTTATCAAAGACAAACTTAAACAAACTCATTTATTTAAAGAATTATGCTAAGGCGAAGCTGGTGTATTTTAATAAAAAAAAAAAAAAACTATTGGATTTTGAACAGTTTATACAACATACCCTTCGTCGTTGTTTTTTCTATCCCATTCCTGAATGTTGAATGTTGTAAAAAAAAACAAAAAAACTTTCCTAGATTGATGTCAATAAGTATTTAGACAACAAGCTTCTATGTGAACTGTCCGACCATAACTCATTCATCTACATTCATCTGTCCGTACTGATCTTAGTCCGCCCTGTCCTAAGTTGCAGTTCCTACGGCAGACAACTCTAGCGTTACAGATTATCCCCCCCCCCCCCCCCCCCCCCCCTCCCCCCCCCCCCCCCCCCGCCTGCGCATCTCTCCTCCCCTGCGCCTGTACCACGTGACTCAATCCCATCATCTCGCGCCGCGCTCGCGCTACCCGCCTCGCTCCGGAACCAATTTTCAGTGTAAATCAGACAGGAGGCGGCATTTCAATTTAGTCCATTTCCTGTAGACCTTGTTTTAATCTGCTAAATATCAGTCACGTTTTAAAAAAAAAAATGTTGCAGTAGAAATTCGTTGAAGAACGAAAAAAAAAAACAACGTGTGCAATTATACAGATCTATCAATTTTAGAATGATTTTTTTTAAAAATACATAAATAAACAATTGTGCTACAAAGTTCAAATTATTTCTTTATCAAAATATTTGTGTTCAGACTACAGTAAACAACGCGATCAACCTAACAGTTGACTGGTCGTTCGCTGATCGTGTGACGCTTCAACACCAACGTTGAGTGACCAAGAGTTGCCTGCTCCATCCAGTAACCGTCAGTTTATTTTTTTCTATTATTGCCACGTAATGTATGGACCTACATTAGTCTACCCCCGATCAACTTCTCCCAGGGGACATTCTATGTATCTAGAACAAAAAATCCATTTAGGCTGAATTCCAAATGTTCCGATACAACTGTAAAGGCTCCAACTAGACTTTTAGTTACTCGTTACTCCAAGAGCCGCTTATTACATTACATCTATTAAGGTTATCAGACATAAACAAATGTATAATTATCACGCACACAAATGATCAAAGCTATCGCTAAACAAACTTAACAATCGCAATATGTGCATGTACAAGCGTGCACCACCGGCTGTAGCCAAATCTAAATAATCGTTCTGAGGGGTGAAGTTGTTATCGTTTACGGCGACTGATTTTGGGTTTCAGAAACTCTTTATACGCCTTTTTTGAAACAATAATTAGAGAATCGAGTTTTAAAAGTTAATAGAAATAAAACATATTTAGGTTTCGTCTACATTCGTCTACATACTAGTTCTAATAATTTGGCTTCAAAGAGTGCTCGTTTACACTTCTGCAAGTCTTTCTTTTCGTATTTTTAAGAAATTAAACATTATTTTATACTTTTTTTTAGAGCGCTATAATTCGTCTTAGAACAGTTCTTTAAAAAAAAAAAATTTAAAACTGTATGTGGCATAACAACAGTTGAAACATATCAAGATTAATGTATGCTACTTTTCTGTACCATATCTTACGGACATATTAGTCAGCTCAGTGCAAAATGTGATGTTGATACACTTTATACTTTCACATTTATATTCTGTGGGCTAATGGCGACTGTGACCGATTATACATTAAATTCAGATAAGCTTGTATAATTTATCTGCATGAATGCTTCTTGCACTCATAAGGGCGCAGCGGTAATGACCACAGCGGGAGGTGTGAGTTACCGTCAAACAGCCTTAAGTTAACACGGTCTGGGGTAACGGATGTTAGCAGTCAACACGTTCCGGGGTAAATGATGTCAGCAGTCAACACGGTCCGGGGTAACGGATGTTAGCAGTCAACACGGTCCGGGGTAAATGATGTCAGCAGTCAACACGGTCCTGGGTAACGGATGTTAGCAGTCAACACGGTCCGGGGTAAATGATGTCAGCAGTCAACACGGTCCGGGGTAACGGATGTTAGCAGTCAACACGGTCCAGGGTAAAGGATGTTAGCAGTCAACACGGTCCGGGGTAAATGATGTCAGCAGTCAACACGGTCCGGGGTAAATGATGTCAGCAGTCAACACGGTCCGGGGTAAATGATGTCAGCAGTCAACAGATGGTTTCAGTCGGCGAAACGTGGCGGGTGGGTGGAGAGTTGTTGTCATCAATGTGAAAAAGGGAGGGGGGGGCTCTGTTATTGTCTTGTGCCAGCTCAGATTCAAATTAAATGCCACGCGTGCCAAGCACACATTAGATCAGTGCCAATCGTTGTGTCGGATCTACTGACTGACAGCCACATCGACTTTTGGCCGGTAGGGTTGAAACGGCTGTTGAGTTTTGCAATCAAAGTATTACTTTTTTAAGTGGGTGGTTGTGCGTGGGTAGACAACATAACCAATCACCGCTAATGTGGATCAGGAAAACCGAGAAGATAACCACTGGTGATACATAGAAGATAACCAATCAAAGCCACTAGGGATACTGAGAAGATAACCAATCACAGCCAAAGGGGATACTAAGAAGATAACCAATCACCACCACTGGTGATACTAAGAAGATAACCAATCACCGCCAATAGTGATACTAAGAAGTTAAACAATCACCACCTCTGGTGATACTGAGAAGATAATCAATCACAAACACTGGTGATTTGGAGGACTGAGAAGATAACCAATCACCAGCACTGGTGATTTGGAGGACTGAGAAGATAACCAATCACCACCACTGGTGATTTGGAGGACTGAGAAGATAACCAATCACCACCACTGGTGATGTGGAGGACTGAGAAGATAACCAATCATCACCACTGGTGATTTGGAGGACTGAGAAGATAACCAATCATCACCACTGGTGATTTGGAGGACTGAAAAGATAACCAATCATCACCACTGGTGATTTGGAGGACTGAGAAGATAACCAATCATCACCACTGGTGATTTCGGAGGACTGAGAAGATAACCAATAACCACCACTGTTGATTTGGAGGACTGAGAAGATAACCAATCATCCCCACTGGTGATTTAGAGGACTGAGAAGATAACCAATCATCACCACTGGTGATTTGGAGGACTGAGAAGATAACCAATCACTACCACTGGTGATTTGGAGGACTGAAAAGATAACCAATCATCACCACTGGTGATTGGGAGGACTGAGAAGATAACCAATCACTACCACTGGTAATTTGGAGGACTGAGAAGATAACCAATCATCACCACTGGTGATTTCGGAGGACTGAGAAGATAACCAATCATCACCACTGGTGATTTGGAGGACTGAAAAGATAACCAATCACCACCACTGGTGATTTCGGAGGACTGAGAAGATAACCAATCATCACCACTGGTGATTTGGAGGACTGAAAAGATAACCAATCATCACCACTGGTGATTTGGAGGACTGAAAAGATAACCAATCATCACCACTGGTGATTTGGAGGAAAGAAAAGATAACCAATCACCAACACTGGTGATTTGGAGGACTGAGAAGATAACCAATCATCACCACGGGTGATTTGGAGGACTGAAAAGATAACCAATCATCACCACTGGTGATTTCGGAGGACTGAGAAGATAACCAATCATCACCACTAGTGATTTCGGAGGACTGAGAAGATAACCAATCACCACTGGTGATTTCGGAGGACTGAGAAGATAACCAATCACCACCACTGGTGATTTGGAGGACTGAGAAGATAACCAATCACCGCCACTAGTGATACTAAGAAGTTAAACAATCACCAACTCTGGTGATACTGAGAAGATAATCAATCACCACTGGTGATTTCGGAGGACTGAGAAGATAACCAATCATCACCACTGGTGATTTCGGAGGACTGAGAAGATAACCAATCACCACCACTTGTGATACTGAGAAGATCACCAATCACAACCACTGGTGATTTCGGAGGACTGAGAAGATAACCAATCACCACCACTGGTGATACTGAGAAGATAACCAATCACAACCACTGGTGATATGAGCAGATAACCAATCGCCACCCTTACTGATACTGAGAAGATAAGCAATCACAGCCACTGGTGATTTGTAGGACTGAGAAGATAACCAGTAACTTCCACTGGTGATACTGAGAAAATAACCAATCACAACCACTGGTAATCAGAGGACTGAGAAAATAACCAATCACCGCCACTGGTGATACTGAGAAGAAAACCAATCACCACCACTGCTGATTCGGAGGACTGAGAAGATAACCAATCACGCCAATGGTGATATTAAGAAGATAACCAATCACCGCCACTGGTAATTCGGAGGACTGAGAGGATAACCAATCACCGCCATTGGTGATACTTAGAAGATAACCAATCACCGCCACTGGTGATACTGAGAAGATAACCATTCACCCCCATTGGTTATATGTAGACAGGATAAGACATACTCTTTTTCCAATTATACTGGTGTCTAATCACTATGTTCAGCGAACATCACATGTTCCACACATGTAAAATGTCGTTCGAGATTTTTTCACTCCGGGGAGTCCCTTGGGCGCCCAAAGAAAATTTCTGTAGATCGTTCTCTTGATCAATATGCATGTCATCGGTGGTCTTTTCTTGTTAAAGAGAGCAGGGTAGACACTACGGTCGAACCCATTTATCTCGACCTCGGTTAACTCGCCAACCATGTTATGTCGACGTTTTTGAAGTGGAACCGCCAAATTCTATCTTTTTTTTAGCACTTTCTCCTCGATTCTTTTATGTCACTGAACTCTGATATCTCGAGCACAAAAGGCAGCCGAATTTGCCACTTAACCTCGGTTATCTCGATCCCTATGACCAATCGCCGGATTTTGAACTCCGCAAGACAAAATAGCAAACAACAAATAAACATGTTTTTCATAATTAAAAATAATAATGCATTTCTCAAAATAAAGACTTTTGTTTTATAATGAACCAAGAAGTCATTGTTTTATAATGAACCTAGAAGTCATTAAAACAGATATGTTTCAATTCGAGGCTTAAAAACCCGGTAGAGTCCATATTATAATTGATCATAATTTGCCGTGTGCAAAACGTTATCATGGGCAGCCATTCACGGTCACTTGCATAATGGCTTTGCCGCGATACTATGTCCGAATTTCATTCATGCGAGTTTTCCGTGTGCAAAAGCTACTAAACAGTATGGTCAGGGAAAGCTTTAATGAAATAGTCATGTGCCAAAGTTGAAAGTTCAGAATAAGTCGTCCCTAAATAGTATTTTAGTAATACGGGGATGCGTTTCCTTATATAAACTACTAGCGAGTACCCGGCATGCCTTGCTATGCCAATCAGACAAAGCAATTAGTTGCATTTTAATTATGTTTCTTATAGAGCTTTTAAATACGCAAAGTGTTTTTGTTTTTCCGTCTAGTGCATACACAAATCAATCAGAAGGTTTTCTAAAGCAAAAGCACAGGACATACAGCTGTCCATGGGAGAAGCATGGGTTTTCTAAATTTAGTCCGCAAACGTGTAGCGATTGTCCCTGCGCGTTCTAGATAGTCATTGCAAACGCGTGTCGCACCGGAAACTGCAGACAATTGAAATCCAATGGAATATCTGTTGGAATCATTGGGATGCGTGGCGACAGTATATCTTCTCTTCCTAAATTTTCCATTAAAAAAGTAGCTTCGATGGTATTTTTCATCATATTTTCGCCTGAAACTTGTTACCGTTGTAAGGTCGTGGTGGATTTAAGTTTCGTTAAAGAATAATAGACATCCCAAATTTCAGTGTTAAAACGTGCGATGAAATGCCTGGCAAATCAAGCGATTGGATAATTGACAACTTCGTCTTAATTCAATACAGTATCGATGGACTTATACGTTGTCCTTTTTTTTTGCCTGGGATTTCATTTTGAATGCTTAAGTTGATTGCATTGACATTGTTGTTTTTAGCTGCTAATATAGCACGTGCAAGAGCCACTGGTGATTTTTGTAATAGTGTACGATATTTGGAAAAAACTTTTTGAATCAATTCGTAAATTTTGGTTGTAATTTTACAGAAGCTTGTTGGCGATGCGATACATTTTGTTGATTTATCAATTGCCATTTTCCCATTCCCTATGTCCAACAATTGTTTTGCAAAACGTTCTGCGGATGCATCATTGTGTAGTTGTACACGCTTATTGGTTTTCAAAGTCGATTTCTGTACATGTCGTCATAATATTGATGATTTGAGACATGCATTTAATTCATCAGCAGGTGCTGAGGCCACCATCCAAAAGAGTTGCTGCAATTCTAGATGATGTGAGAGCAAGTGCAATATTTTTTTGTGATCGTATTGTCACCAAAATAAGTGAAATTAGGAAAGTTTTTCCTGTGCCTCCGGGCGCAGCTAGGAAATATAGTCCACCAATTTGTCTGGTAATTGCATGCATAATTCTGTCATACACTATGAGTTGTTCTGGAGCCAATTTCGGAAGATTTATCTGAACAAATGTACATAATTCTTCGATGTCAAAGTGCATTGCTCGTTGCAAATCACGATTGAAAAGCTTGTTTGCAGGTCGATTAGCAGAAGTCATTCCCAACTCTATCAGTGCTTTATTAGAGATTGCCAAACATATGTCCTCAATCGAAACCAATGCATCGTTATACACGTTTGTTGTAAATTTAATGTCCGAATTTTGATTCGTTGCACGCAAATGATGTAGGATGTCTTCACTCATGTCGTCTTTGTATTTCTCCCAAAGATCTTTTGTGGTTGAGCAATATTCGATATATCAGAGAGTGAAGTATCCCAATGTGCATCGTTTTCCAAAAGTTTTAATTCTTTGCAAGCTTCACGATAAGTGGCAAATACTTGACCCTTTACTGTTCTCACTTCTTGGAAGGATATTGGTCCACATACGTTGATTAAAAGTAATCGCTAGTAAAAGCATTCTGCATTGTTTGGGTGAACAGTACAGACGGCCTAATGCGTCAGCCGAAAATAAATTGGGGTGTTCTTAAAATGCTTTACCCTGTTTGCGACGTTGAAAACTTTTCGCTGATGCATTTCATGTGTAATATGTTGGCACTTCAGTGTAGAGTAGCGCTTTGTAAAATAATCATTCCGACACAATGAGAAAAATGCAGTTAACGTTGTTGACGGAGGTGACACTGCTCTTACACGTGCATTTTCTGTTGTAAAGTATACTCGATGTCCGTTTTCAAGGTGCACTGCCAAATGAACAACTGTTGGATGGCGTTCATGGATTGGGAATGATAAAATGTGCCATACTGCTTTATTGCTATTCATGTAGCGTCCAAGTTGATATTGGTAGACTTCATCCATTGATCCAGATTTTTTTTCCACTCCAAAAACTGCCATATCGCTTCCTTTGTTAAATATTTGCAAATGTACTTGATCGATTACACCGAATACTCTACATTGATGTATGCTTTGAACGTTTTTGAGCGTAACGGTGAATACGGTACAACCCAACGATTATCCACTTCGACATCATTGTTTCGTACTTTTAAAGTGATTGATTTGCCAGCCCCTAGCTCAAGACTGAATATTTGATAACGGTTGTAATAATCTAGAAACCTTTATGGACATGCTCGCAATATCTCAGCAAAGTTTTATCGGAATCGGATAAATGGCGTAGGAGCGCATATGGAAATTGTTTTTTACAAAGCTCATTTAAGAAAAAAAAACGAATTAAATAATAACGGCTGAAAACGGAACATGTTAAAATGGTTGTAATAGCTTAGTTAAATGGCCGGTTATTAGGCCAATATTTCACCAAAGTTTCGTCGCCATCGCAAAATTGGCGTAGGAGCGCATACGAGACATACACACATGCACACATTCATTTTTATATATATAAGATAAAGTCATTGCGCAAGACAAGATCAGCAGAATGAGATAAAAAAATATGGAGGCTTCGGCCAAAGTAGAAAAATACCAAACGAACTCGCACTTTAAAATTCGTAGCTCAAAAACTACTGAAGTTAAAAAGTTGTTTCTGGTTTCCTTTTTTCAATTTGAAATTTGCTCTAAGAAACTGTAACATTTAAAAAAAAAAAAAAATTATTCAATATTTTTTTTGACTGAAGTGCCTGCATTTATTAACACACATCATGTTCATAAAGAAATTTCAAGCACATGTTAATATATTGCCGCCATATTAGTTTTCGGTCATCTCTATCATCAGTTATCTCGATGCTTTTTTGGAAAACCCCGAGGCCGTCGACACATCCGGGTCCCACTGTACTTCATAATTGGAAGTCAACAATTATATGTTTATACGAAAGGTTACTAAAATTTTTTGAGTCGCGACGCCCTTGATGAATCCGGGTTTTCCAAATAAGCCGTATGTCAAATTCTAACATGTGCACAGGGAATTAACGAATATATTTATTTTCGCTCAGTGGCGTAGCCAGTATCCGTGCCACCCGGGGGCGGGGGGGGGGAGGGGGTGGTCGAGTATTGAGCTGCCTTTCCGTATAAAAGAAAATGCCACCAGGGGCGGACCGCACCCTCCGCAACCCTTCCTACACCACTGCTCTCACTGTGAAAATGAACAAAGTAGATCCCATCCTTAAAATATAGAAACACAAAGAAATGCCTTAATGACATTACGTGACTTCATGAGAAACCTCATTCAACTCTAAGATCGCGCGAAGCCGAGAACTACTTGTAAGCAACGTAGATATAGAACATGTTTATTGTTGTAGATATAGAACATGTTTATTGTTGTAGATATAGAACATGTTTATTGTTGTAGATATAGAACATGTTTATTGTTGTAGATATAGAACATGTTTATTGTTGTAGATATAGAACATGTTTATTGTTGTAGATATAGAACATGTTTATTGTTGTAGATATAGAACATGTTTATTGTTGTAGATATAGAACATGTTTATTGTTGTAGATATAGAACATGTTTATTGTTGTAGATATAGAACATGTTTATTGTTGTAGATATAGAACATGTTTATTGTTGTAGATATAGAACATGTTTATTGTTGTAGATATAGAACATGTTTATTGTTGTAGATATAAAACATGTTTATTGTTGTAGATATAGAACATGTTTATTGTTGTAGATATAGAACATGTTTATTGTTGTAGATATAGAACATGTTTATTGTTGTAGATATAGAACATGTTTATTGTTGTAGATATAAAACATGTTTATTGTTGTAGATGTAGAACATGTTACTTGTTATAGATGTAGAACATCTTTATTGTTGTACATATAGAACATGTTTATTGTTGTAGATATAGATCATGTTTATTGTAGATATAGAACATGTTTATTGTTGTAGATTTAGATCTAGTTAATTGTAGTAGATATAGAACATCTTTATTGCTGTAGATATAGATATTGTTGTAGATATAGATCATGTTTATTGCTGTAGTTATAGAACAAGTTTAATTGCTGTAGATATAGAACATATTTATTGCTGTATATATAGAACATGTTTATTGTTGTAGATATAAAACATGTTTATTGTTGTAGATATAGAACATGTTTATTGTTGTAGATATAGAACATGTTTATTGTTGTAGATATAGAACATGTTTATTGTTGTAGATATAGAACATGTTTATTGTTGTAGATATAAAACATGTTTATTGTTGTAGATATAGAACATGTTTATTGTTGTAGATATAGAACATGTTTATTGTTGTAGATATAGAACATGTTTATTGTTGTAGATATAGAACATGTTTATTGTTGTAGATATAAAACATGTTTATTGTTGTAGATGTAGAACATGTTTATTGTTGTAGATGTAGAACATGTTACTTGTTATAGATGTAGAACATCTTTATTGTTGTACATATAGAACATGTTTATTGTTGTAGATATAGATCATGTTTATTGTAGATATAGAACATGTTTATTGTTGTAGATTTAGATCTAGTTAATTGTAGTAGATATAGAACATCTTTATTGCTGTAGATATAGATATTGTTGTAGATATAGATCATGTTTATTGCTGTAGTTATAGAACAAGTTTAATTGCTGTAGATATAGAACATATTTATTTCTGTATATATAGAACATGCTTATTGTTGTAGATATAGAACATGTTTATTGTTGTAGATATAGAATATTGTTGTAGATATAGAACATGTTTATGCTGTAGATATAGAACATATTTATTGCTGTAGATATAGAATATTGTTGTAGATATAGAACAAGTTTATTGCTGTAGGTATAGAACATATTTATTGCTGTTGATATAGAACATGGTTACTGTAGAAATTACATTTTCTTTTCAGAGTTATAAACCGTCATATCTCATACCACATACTGGGCTAGGAGCCGCTGAATAGTTTTTCCATGGGATCAATACATACATCTGTAGGATTTACACAGATGCGCAGACAAAATGCCGACCATGACACCCGAGTTCATTGTCACAACATCAAGTTAACTAGGTTGAATCCCCCGTTACAACATCTAAAACACAGAGGTGCATCCCCCCGTAACAACGTAGCTCCATTAGGTTGCATCACCCGTAACAACGCAACGAAGCCTTGTAAACAAAGTTTCGGTATGGACGCGCCATCAGCCACTAATGCCATTCAGGCGTGAGTCACCTTTGATAAGCTCCCTAGCTGCCATTTGTATGATAAACAGTAGCGTCCATGGGCCAACTAGGCACAGTAAGTGTCGGCCCCCGCCCCGCCGGAATTCTAGAGGGATTATTTTTACCCGAGGTCTCTTCGTGTCGGAGTAACAAGGGGTTAACTAGCGGAAAGGGTTGGGTTGCAATGTTAATTACGTTTTTCTGGTTACCTTACGGCCGAATGTTGTGTTACTATGTTAAATTCTGGCTAGCTGGTAAACTAAGGGCCTAATGCCGTGACTATATTAAAAACTGGTAAACTTGTTATATTTAACCTTCGTCCCCTTTAATTTTTATTGTTATCCGTTCAGACTTTCCCAAACAGTTGGTGGCCATGCATCTTTCCTGATGCGGTAGAAATTTTTTTTTAATATCCTCATCACTATTCAAAAAGATAAATCAATCACTATCGAAAACAATATATTCCTAAGTATCCCAAACGATATCTTCCTAGCTATCCCAAACAATTTTCCTCCTAGCTATCCCTAACAATATTTTCCCGACTATCCAAAACTATATCTTTCCAACTATCCCTAACAATATATTCCTATATCTATCCCAAACAATATCTTCCTAGCTATCTCAAACAATGTCTTCCTAGTTATCTAAAAAAAAAAAAGATACCTTCGTAGCTATTCTAAACAACATCTTCCTAACTATCTCAAACAATATCTTCCTAGCTATCCCAAACAATTTCTTCCAAGCTATCCCAAAAAATATGTTCCAAGGTATTCCAAACAACATCCTCCTAACTATCTCAAACCATATCTTCCTATTGCAAACAATATCTTTCTAAATATCCCAAACAATATATTTCTTCACTATCCCAAACAAAATATTTATCACTGTGCCAAATTTTACATTAAAACTATCCCAAACAATATTGTCACCATTATCCAAAAGAAATTTCTTCCTTATTGTCTCAAATATTACCATTCTCTTTATCCCAAAAACTATCTTTCCCAATACTCCGGGCAATAAATGTGCAAAGAATTCCTTGACCTCGTCATCCCTATTTATTTTCATTTAAAATTTAAATTACAGCTGGAGAAGGGCGTTACCAAGCTGTTTACAGGAAGCTGTATTTTCCCAGTCTGACTGAGGTCTCCCCGTCTGGCTGAGATGACTATCAGAACTTATGCAATTAACTTTTAACCTGTAATTTTCACCCTAATAACCTCTGCATATTTAACTTCCAGCCTCGTAACTCCAATTTCACTCGCCTCGCAGACCATGTGCAATAAAAGCGTATATTCATTGAAAAGCCTTAGTCTACATTCGTTGTTAGCTCTCCGGTAGACTCGTTGTGCAGGGGTGACATAAATACATTACCGCTGAGGTCACGTCAACCAGAATGGCAGCGTTTTTTAACTGGCAAAATTGGGTTAATTTAGGAGTGATCAGGATAGTCAACATTTTAGGGGGAGGAACATTTACAAATGTTAGAATTATTTCTAAAAATAATCCAGAATTTTTTTTTTTTAAAAATGCAAACCTTAAACACATCAGTCATCATAGTAAGACAATAGGTAACATTGGACACCATTAGATCTGTCGATCTACAACATTAGGTAATATTGGACACTATTAGATATGTCGATCTACGACATTAGGTAATATTGGACAAAGTTAGACCTGTCAATCTACGACATTAGGTAACATCGGGCACCATTAGATCTGTTGATCTACGACATTAGGTAACATTGGACAAAGTTAGACCTGTCAATCTACGACATTTGGTGACATCAGACATTACACCTGTCAATCTATGGCATTAGGTAACATTGGAAAACATTAGACGTGTAAGTCTACATTAGGTAACATTAGACAAAATCAGACATATAAGTCTACGACATTAGGTAACATTGGACAAAATACGGTAACATTGGACAACATTAGACCCGCGGTCCCTCTGTTTTACCAGCTGCCCGCCTTGAAAATCTCGCAGGTGTATCCTTAACGATCTAGACTTCTATCCAGAGGCCAGGTTTGACACGGGTAAGTAATGGTTGGGATAAAGCGCGTTAATTAGACCTGCATTGGTCTCCATCTTTATTCTTTGGTGTCTTGGAAGCCGGGAGATTTGGTGGCTGACTGCATTTGGAAACTGACTGCATTTGGAAACTGCCTGCATTTGGAAACTGACTGCATTTGGAAACTGACTGCATTTGGTAACTGACTGTATTTGTTAACTGACTGCCTTTGGCAACTGACTGCATTTGGTAACTAACTGCATTTGGCAACTAACTGCATTTGGTAACTGACTGCTTTTGGCATCTAACTGCATTTGGCAAATAACTGCATTTGGCAACTAACTGCCTTTGGCAACTGACTCCCTTTGGCAACTAACTGCATTTGGTAACTGACAGTATTTGGTAACTGACTGCCTTGGGCAACTGACTGCCTTTAGCAACTGACTGCCTTTGGCCACTAACTGCCTTTGGCAACTAACTGCATTTGGTAACTGACTGTATTTGGTAACTAACTGCCTTGGGCAACTGACTGCCTTTAACAACTGACTGCCTTTGGCAACTAACTGCATTTGGTAACTGACTGCATTTGGTAACTGACTGCCTTTGGCAACTGACTGTCTTTTGCAACTTACTGCCTTTGGCAACTGACTGCCTTTGGAAACTAACAGCATTTGGCAACTAACTGCATTTGGCAACTGCATCTGGTAACTGACGGTACTGACAGCATTTGGCAGCTGACAGCATCTATTAGCTGACTATATTTGCCCGCTGAACTCTTTTCTTTATCTCTGTATCCCATTTTCAATCCTCTTTTAAAATGCTTCCAAGATATTGTAACTCATAGTTTTGACGAAGCAGCTGATCCCTGATTGTTAAATCATTTTTTTTTCTTACGGCCTACTGACATCACCTCGGCCTACTGACATCACCTCGCCTACTGACATCACCTCGGCCTATTATAATCACCTCGGCCTACTGACATCATCTCGGCCTATTATAATCACCTCGACCTACTAATATCACCTCGGCCTACTGACATCACCTCGGCCTACTGACATCACCTCGGCCTACAATAATCACCTCGACCTACTGACATCACCTCGGCCTATTATAATCACCTCGGCCTACTCACATCACCTCGGCCTACTGTAATCACCTCGGCCTACTATAACCACCTCCTCCTACTGACA